>CAWVNZ010001975.1:0-64379 GCA_963930735.1 Dioctria linearis
AGATATTAGCGATTTTCCGCGGTTTTTTTCATGTCAATAGATTCGAAAAGTGTCATTTCAGGGGGTGTATGTTGATAGGGGGTGTATGAAAATGTCATCAGAAATCGTCTACGGGCAACGGTTTTCGAGATATTAGCGGTTTTCCGCGGTTTTTTTTCATGTCAATAGATTCTAAAAGTGTCATTTCAGGGGGTGTATGTTGATAGGGGGTGTATGAAAATGTCATCAGAAATCGTCTACAGCAACGGTTTTCGAGATATTAGCGATTTTCCGCGGTTTTTTTCATGTCAATGGATTCTAAATGTGCCATTTCAGGGGGTGTATATTTATAGGGGGTGTATGAAAATGTCATCAGAAATCGTCTACGGGCAACGGTTTTCGAGATATTAGCGATTTTCCGCGGTTTTTTTCATGTCAATAGATTCTAAAAGTGTCATTTCAGGGGGTGTATGTTGATAGGGGGGTATATGAAAATGTCATCAGAAATCGTCTACGGGCAACGGTTTTCGAGATATTAGCGATTTTCCGCGCTTTTTTTCATGTCAATGGATTCTAAAGGTGCCATTTCAGGGGGTGTATATTTATAGGGGGTGTATGAAAATGTCATCAGAAATCGTCTACGGGCAACGGTTTTCGAGATATTAGCGATTTTCCGCGGTTTTTTTCATGTCAATAGATTCCAAAGGTGTCATTTCAGGGGGTGTATGTTGATAGGGGGTGTATGAAAATGTCATCAGAAATCGTCTACGAGCAACGGTTTTTCGAGATATTAGCGATTTTCCGCGCTTTTTTTCATGTCAATGGATTCTAAAGGTGCCATTTCAGGGGGTGTATATTTATAGGGGGTGTATGAAAATGTCATCAGAAATCGTCTACGGCAACGGTTTTCGAGATATTAGCGATTTTCCGCGGTTTTTTTCATGTCAATAGATTCCAAAGGTGCCATTTCAGGGGGTGTATATTTATAGGGGGTGTATGAAAATGTCATCAGAAATCGTCTACGGGCAACGGTTTTCGAGATTTTAGCGATTTTCCGCGGTTTTTTTCATGTCAATAGATTCCAAAGGTGCCATTTCAGGGGGTGTATAGTTATAGGGGGTGTATGAAAATGTCATCAGAAATCGTCTACGGGCAACGGTTTTCGAGATATTAGCGGTTTTCCGCGGTTTTTTTCATGTCAATAGATTCTAAAAGTGTCATTTCAGGGGGTGTATGTTGATAGGGGGTGTATGAAAATGTCATCAGAAATCGTCTACAGGCAACGGTTTTCGAGATATTAGCGATTTTCCGCGGTTTTTTTCATGTCAATGGATTCTAAATGTGCCATTTCAGGGGGTGTATATTTATAGGGGGTGTATGAAAATGTCATCAGAAATCGTCTACGGGCAACGGTTTTCGAGATATTAGCGATTTTCCGCGGTTTTTTTTCATGTCAATAGATTCCAAAGGTGCCATTTCAGGGGGTGTATATTTATAGGGGGTGTATGAAAATGTCATCAGAAATCGTCTACGGGCAACGGTTTTCGAGATATTAGCGATTTTCCGCGGTTTTTTTTCATGTCAATAGATTCTAAAAGTGTCATTTCAGGGGTGTATGTTGATAGGGGGTGTATGAAAATGTCATCAGAAATCGTCTACGGGCAACGGTTTTCGAGATATTAGCGATTTTCCGCGTTTTTTCATGTCAATGGATTCTAAATGTGCCATTTCAGGGGGTGTATATTTATAGGGGGTGTATGAAAATGTCATCAGAAATCGTCTACGGGCAACGGTTTTCGAGATATTAGCGATTTTCCGCGGTTTTTTTTCATGTCAATAGATTCCAAAGGTGCCATTTCAGGGGGTGTATATTTATAGGGGGTGTATGAAAATGTCATCAGAAATCGTCTACGGGCAACGGTTTTCGAGATATTAGCGATTTTCCGCGGTTTTTTTCATGTCAATAGATTCTAAAAGTGTCATTTCAGGGGGTGTATGTTGATAGGGGGTGTATGAAAATGTCATCAGAAATCGTCTACGGGCAACGGTTTTCGAGATATTAGCGATTTTCCGCGGTTTTTTCATCTCAATGGATTCTAAATGTGCCATTTCAGGGGGTGTATATTTATAGGGGGTGTATGAAAATGTCATCAGAAATCGTCTACGGGCAACGGTTTTCGAGATATTAGCGATTTTCCGCGGTTTTTTTCATGTCAATAGATTCCAAAGGTGCCATTTCAGGGGGTGTATATTTATAGGGGGTGTATGAAAATGTCATCAGAAATCGTCTACGGGCAACGGTTTTCGAGATATTAGCGATTTTCCGCGGTTTTTTTCATGTCAATAGATTCTAAAAGTGTCATTTCAGGGGGTGTATGTTGATAGGGGGTGTATGAAAATGTCATCAGAAATCGTCTACGGGCAACGGTTTTCGAGATATTAGCGATTTTCCGCGGTTTTTTCATGTCAATAGATTCCAAAGGTGTCATTTCAGGGGGTGTATGTTGATAGGGGGTGTATGAAAATGTCATCAGAAATCGTCTACGGGCAACGGTTTTCGAGATATTAGCGATTTTCCGCGGTTTTTTTATGTCAATGGATTCTAAAGGTGCCATTTCAGGGCGTGTATATTTATAGGGGGTGTATGAAAATGTCATCAGAAATCGTCTACGGGCAACGGTTTTCGAGATATTAGCGATTTTCCGCGGTTTTTTTCATGTCAATAGATTCGAAAAGTGTCATTTCAGGGGGTGTATGTTGATAGGGGGTGTATGAAAATGTCATCAGAAATCGTCTACGGGCAACGGTTTTCGAGATATTAGCGATTTTCCGCGGTTTTTTTCATGTCAATGGATTCTAAAGGTGCCATTTCAGGGGGTGTATATTTATAGGGGGTGTATGAAAATGTCATCAGAAATCGTCTACGGGCAACGGTTTTCGAGATATTAGCGATTTTCCGCGGTTTTTTTCATGTCAATGGATTCTAAAGGTGCCATTTCAGGGGGGTGTATATTTATAGGGGGTGTATGAAAATGTCATCAGAAATCGTCTACGGGCAACGGTTTTCGAGATATTAGCGATTTTCCGCGGTTTTTTTCATGTCAATAGATTCTAAAAGTGTCATTTCAGGGGGTGTATGTTGATAGGGGGTGTATGAAAATGTCATCAGAAATCGTCTACGGGCAACGGTTTTCGAGATTTTAGCGATTTTCCGCGGTTTTTTTCATGTCAATAGATTCCAAAGGTGCCATTTCAGGGGGTGTATAGTTATAGGGGGTGTATGAAAATGTCATCAGAAATCGTCTACGGGCAACGGTTTTCGAGATATTAGCGGTTTTCCGCGGTTTTTTTCATGTCAATAGATTCTAAAAGTGTCATTTCAGGGGGTGTATGTTGATAGGGGGTGTATGAAAATGTCATCAGAAATCGTCTACAGGCAACGGTTTTCGAGATATTAGCGATTTTCCGCGGTTTTTTTCATGTCAATAGATTCTAAAAGTGTCATTTCAGGGGGTGTATGTTGATAGGGGGTGTATGAAAATGTCATCAGAAATCGTCTACGGGCAACGGTTTTCGAGATTTTAGCGATTTTCCGCGGTTTTTTTCATGTCAATAGATTCCAAAGGTGCCATTTCAGGGGGTGTATAGTATAGGGGGTGTATGAAAATGTCATCAGAAATCGTCTACAGGCAACGGTTTTCGAGATATTAGCGATTTTTCCGCGGTTTTTTTTCATGTCAATAGATTCTAAAAGTGTCATTTCAGGGGGTGTTTGTTGATAGGGGGTGTATGAAAATGTCATCAGAAATCGTCTACGGGCAACGGTTTTCGAGATATTAGCGATTTTCCGCGGTTTTTTCATGTCAATAGATTCCAAAGGTGTCATTTCAGGGGGTGTATGTTGATAGGGGGTGTATGAAAATGTCATCAGAAATCGTCTACGGGCAACGGTTTTCGAGATTTTAGCGATTTTCCGCGGTTTTTTTCATGTCAATAGATTCCAAAGGTGCCATTTCAGGGGGTGTATAGTTATAGGGGGTGTATGAAAATGTCATCAGAAATCGTCTACGGGCAACGGTTTTCGAGATATTAGCGGTTTTCCGCGGTTTTTTTTCATGTCAATAGATTCTAAAAGTGTCATTTCAGGGGGTGTATGTTGATAGGGGGTGTATGAAAATGTCATCAGAAATCGTCTACAGGCAACGGTTTTCGAGATATTAGCGATTTTCCGCGGTTTTTTTCATGTCAATAGATTCTAAAAGTGTCATTTCAGGGGGTGTATGTTGATAGGGGGTGTATGAAAATGTCATCAGAAATCGTCTACGGGCAACGGTTTTCGAGATTTTAGCGATTTTCCGCGGTTTTTTTCATGTCAATAGATTCCAAAGGTGCCATTTCAGGGGGTGTATAGTTATAGGGGGTGTATGAAAATGTCATCAGAAATCGTCTACGGGCAACGGTTTTCGAGATATTAGCGGTTTTCCGCGGTTTTTTTCATGTCAATAGATTCTAAAAGTGTCATTTCAGGGGGTGTATGTTGATAGGGGGTGTATGAAAATGTCATCAGAAATCGTCTACAGGCAACGGTTTTCGAGATATTAGCGATTTTCCGCGGTGTTTTTCATGTCAATGGATTCTAAATGTGCCATTTCAGGGGGTGTATATTTATAGGGGGTGTATGAAAATGTCATCAGAAATCGTCTACGGGCAACGGTTTTCGAGATATTAGCGATTTTCCGCGGTTTTTTTCATGTCAATAGATTCCAAAGGTGTCATTTCAGGGGGTGTATATTTATAGGGGGTGTATGAAAATGTCATCAGAAATCGTCTACGGGCAACGGTTTTCGAGATATTAGCGATTTTCCGCGGTTTTTTTCATGTCAATAGATTCTAAAAGTGTCATTTCAGGGGGTGTATATTTATAGGGGGTGTATGAAAATGTCATCAGAAATCGTCTACGGGCAACGGTTTTCGAGATATTAGCGATTTTCCGCGGTTTTTTTCATGTCAATAGATTCGAAAAGTGTCATTTCAGGGGGTGTATGTTGATAGGGGGTGTATGAAAATGTCATCAGAAATCGTCTACGGGCAACGGTTTTCGAGATATTAGCGGTTTTCCGCGGTTTTTTTCATGTCAATAGATTCTAAAAGTGTCATTTCAGGGGGTGTATGTTGATAGGGGGTGTATGAAAATGTCATCAGAAATCGTCTACAGGCAACGGTTTTCGAGATATTAGCGATTTTCCGCGGTTTTTTTCATGTCAATGGATTCTAAATGTGCCATTTCAGGGGGTGTATATTTATAGGGGGTGTATGAAAATGTCATCAGAAATCGTCTACGGGCAACGGTTTTCGAGATATTAGCGATTTTCCGCGGTTTTTTTCATGTCAATAGATTCCAAAGGTGCCATTTCAGGGGGTGTATATTTATAGGGGGTGTATGAAAATGTCATCAGAAATCGTCTACGGGCAACGGTTTTCGAGATATTAGCGATTTTTCCGCGGTTTTTTTCATGTCAATAGATTCTAAAAGTGTCATTTCAGGGGGTGTATGTTGATAGGGGGTGTATGAAAATGTCATCAGAAATCGTCTACGGGCAACGGTTTTCGAGATATTAGCGATTTTCCGCGGTTTTTTCATGTCAATAGATTCCAAAGGTGTCATTTCAGGGGGTGTATGTTGATAGGGGGTGTATGAAAATGTCATCAGAAATCGTCTACGGGCAACGGTTTTCGAGATATTAGCGATTTTCCGCGGTTTTTTTTATGTCAATGGATTCTAAAGGTGCCATTTCAGGGCGTGTATATTTATAGGGGGTGTATGAAAATGTCATCAGAAATCGTCTACGGGCAACGGTTTTCGAGATATTAGCGATTTTCCGCGGTTTTTTTCATGTCAATAGATTCGAAAAGTGTCATTTCAGGGGGTGTATGTTGATAGGGGGTGTATGAAAATGTCATCAGAAATCGTCTACGGGCAACGGTTTTCGAGATATTAGCGATTTTCCGCGGTTTTTTTCATGTCAATGGATTCTAAAGGTGCCATTTCAGGGGGTGTATATTTATAGGGGGTGTATGAAAATGTCATCAGAAATCGTCTACGGGCAACGGTTTTCGAGATATTAGCGATTTTCCGCGGTTTTTTTCATGTCAATAGATTCCAAAGGTGTCATTTCAGGGGGGTGTATGTTGATAGGGGGTGTATGAAAATGTCGTCAGAAATCGTCTACGGGCAACGGTTTTCGAGATATTAGCGATTTTCCGCGGGTCTTTTTCATGTCAATAGATTCTAAAGGTGTCATTTCAGGGGGTGTATGTTGATAGGGGGTGACGAAAATTTCGTCAGAAATCGGCTACGACCAACGGTTTTCGAGATATTAGCGATTTTCAGCAATTTTTTTCATGTCAATAAAGGTGGCATTACAGGGGGTGTATGTTGATAGGGAGTGACGAAAATTTCATCATTTTATTGTTTTCGCGAAATTAGCGATTTACGAATTTTTTTCATCTCAATAGATTCTAAAGGTGTCATTTCATTTCCTTCCATCGGAACATCCTGTTTTCTTATCATCAACGAATACCTAAACATGTTTCTCACTTCTAGATAAAATTAGAGAAAGAAACTTAAATATTTGTTGCCATTCATTCAGTTTACAATAAGATCCATTTTTATATTCGTCATCTAATAAGTAAGTTGTCTCTGCCTCTGCTGAGCTAAGCAATAAAATAATAAAATAATAAAGCAAGAAAAACCAACATTTTCTTAGTATTAAATTTATTCATTTATTCAATTATCTATGTATAAGTTAGAAAACTGGAATAAATATAGAAGGAACAGAAAAATGAAGGTAAAAAAAAATATTCAAAATTTCAAGACAGAAACATCTTGATTTGCATCAAATTTAGATCTACCCGCAGAGGCTTTTAGAATATCGCTATCAATAAATATTTCATTTTTGCTTAATTGTTAATAATCCCAGTATTTCTAAATAAATCAAGAATAATGTGAATTGATCATGAGAACTTACTTCTGTTATTTTCTACATTTTATTAATTGTTAAGTTTTTTTTATTTTTTTTTTAATTTGTTTTTTTAAATACTGAGAGATTTTGTTAAGATGTCCTTTTGTTGCCTTTTGTTTTCAATAACACCGGAATCACAACAGATTATAAAAAAATATATATATATAGGTCACCTTAAGTTATTAGATAAGCTGTAATAATATGAGCATGTGTGCATATTATGTAGTAATCCATGCTTTAAAATCAATCAATCCAAATCGGTTGGGATGGGATGAAATTTGCTGGCTCACTTCGATGACTGCATGCATTCCCTTTCACACCAGATGTTTTTTCTGTAGGAAGATTCAAGCAACGATTCCAAGTTAAAATTCCAATCACCTGCTTTATGGCTTCATCATGGATATTTTTACATATATATATATATATATATATGTGTGTGTGTGTGTTTTCTTCAATACAGCAATATCGACAGATCACAATCATCCGCATTATCCATCGAGGTCTGTTGAGTAGATTCTGGAAAATGAGTCAAAAATCATAACAAAAGCGTGAAAAGATGATTTTTTGAATTGAAATTCATTATAATTACTGCTGAATACATAGAGTAGTTTAGGAATTTGAATACCCTAAACGGTTGGACATTCATTCATTTTTTTTTTATTTATTTATTTTTTTTTTTTTTTAATTTTATGATGTACCTGGAATTCCGAGGGATACGCCAAATTTGATGATTTACTTTGCAAAGGATCCAGTAGAAAACATATTCAGTAGTGAGTTGGGGAAGTTGTCAACTTTGAAAGAAGAATAAAAAGTCTACCATCCTGAAGATACCGATAACACACGCACACGATTGATTGGCTTAAATACCGCCACATTCCCTTTGCATATTTACTTGAACCCTTAAGTTAATATTTTTAATTTTTTTGTTTTTTTATTTATTTCTCTTAAAGTTTTTGTCGTCCAATGTTGTTGTTGAAAGTGAAATGAAAAAATTACCTCAATGTGTTTCAGGGCGTCGCAAAAGTTGACTTTGTTTATTTTTTCTGCATTTACTTCATTGTTTGTTTATGTCGGAAAAAGTAATGTAGAAAAGCAAAGAAATAAAGAAAAACGGTGGAAATATTTTATATACACATTTTGGAAGAATATTTCAAGATGCGTCGAATTCAGAAGATTAATTATTTCCAGTTTATTACGAATAAAGATGGTAAATTGGAGACGTTTATTAAAAAATAGTATAGCTAGTGGTCAAAGTTAAAAACTGATGTTCAACTATTTCAGATTAGCAACTAGATTCAATCTGAAGCTTTATTGAAAAATATTTGTTCGATTTTAATATGTACAAAAATCATTAAAAAAACAAAAAGTTTTTCCCGATTCTATTCACAAAATACATACCCTGCAGTAAAAATCAGTAAAATCACAAGAGTTTACAATAAGTATTAACGGTAAATAATACCTATAACCTTTTATTCAGTTAGAAATTAATATTTACCTAAACCCAATCCATAACTATCGATATAACTGCCTGCCTACGTAGGGCGCATTTTTTTCAAAATTAATTTTAAATATTATTCACAGAATAATTCTGTGGTTGCTTATATCGATTTCAAGGGACTTCTTCACATCCTCAAAATAAGGAAAAGAAAGATTTTTATTCAGATACTACGCCGAGTAAATATAAAAAAAAAACTTTTCGAGATGCTCGTGTTCCATTACATTAGATATAAAATCTTCGTATTCAAATAATTTTTATAGCTTTCAATGAAAGGTAAAAAAAATATTGAACAAATTTCTAGTAAAACTGAAAACGTCTGTATTTCATCATCAACAGTAGAAGCCTTTTAATGCTTATGATAAACAGGTATCAATGCCTAGATATTCGGAATACCCCGTTTATACACCATGTGTGTCATCAAATACTCGTAATATACCCAGAAAACTAATGGATACAGAGTAGATACTAATAACCCCAAAAAATTACTGGGTATAACAATAGCCTAATCATCGATACTTCTGACTTTGCTCAGCGCCATCTATCTAGTTGTTAGTAATAATATGATAAGATGTCAATTTAAGCAAAAATATGTTTGTTTTTCCTAAGAAAGCGAAAAAGATGAATTAAATCAAAATTTTCCACCTTAAGAGGTCAGTACTCAGCAAAAGTTTCAATTTAGATACCGACGAGCCTGTAGGCAATAAAATTTACTATACGTAGGTTTGTGTCCTGACAGTGAGAAAATTCATATAAATTTAGCCTAGACCTAGACCACAGACCAAATAATTAGAGACATCTAGCGTAAAAGACAGAAAACCTAAAATGCGATAAAACTATATACAATTTAAGACGACAAATGAATAGTTGCAGTTCAAATAAATTGAACATTTTTAACGAGAATTAACTGTCGTAAACTTTTTTTGTACATAATTGTTAAATATACTATTTTTCTTTGTATTTAAACAACTTTCATTGAAATATTACAATTCCTCGTCGATAAAATATCGGGAGAAAAAACAAGTAGTATTGGAGCCAAATAATTAAAAAAAACGCAACTAATAATGAAAAACTCGACGTTATTCGCCATTATTTATTTTATTTATTTATTTATTTTTAAACAAGTCTTTCACGATATCTTATTTTCACAAAACAGCGCTAACTGAGCCACCACATCCACCGATACATTTTGCATCTCAACCTGGATCTTATTGCAAGACAACGCAAAATTTTCCTTTTTCCGCTGCAGATCTTGAATTTGTCGATTATTTACAATTATTTGTTGCGCCGTTTTGCCTACATTTTAATCATATTTATCAATTCCATTTCCAAATTGTTTATACGTTTAAAAACCTGTCAACCTGAATTGAAATGTCAAGGTATGGTTTGTCATACCAATACCCCTTTATGCCTGTCAGAGGTTCATAGCAAACTCTATGAAAAGGAATTATGGCCAGTTATCTCGATGACCATAAATTTCACATTTATTCACAATAAAGATGACGTGAAGGGAGACATTCGCAATTGTACAAATACACAGTTTTACTATCTCTCTCTATCTTTGATGCTATTTGTTCAAACGAAAATTTGTTCCATAATTAGTCCACCCGTAACCTCTGGAATATACAAGCCATGAAGTAAGACTTGAAAAGAGCATAGGGGCCGGACTAGTGGACGACATTACACTCTTTTTGCATTGGCTTACTGCAGGATTTTATTCAAACGCCATAATTTCCATAAATTTGTTGTACATGCATATTTTATTTTTTTTAACACTATTAGAAAGATGAAATCGTAATTCTCCCTCCATGATGAGAGTACAAACGTAAAGTGTGAACTCATACTGCATGGCTGTAGCCGGCCCACTTATGACTTTTAACGTATTGGTATCATCGCCGATTTTACGGTTTGTGATATTTCGGGGGTTACGACCCACCCACTGACTCCTGTTTCATGTAGCACCAGTTTTGATTTCAGAAAGTATGCTCTCACTGTTAATGCTATACCAACAGTCGCGAACTGGCGTTATATTTAAATTATTTGGGAATTTACTTATATGCATGTTAGTGGAATTTACCGAATTTACGAAAAAAGTATTTGGGACTATTTGTATTGTTAAATTTTAATTACGAATCGAAGGAAGTTTTTTACAAGGCTGTTTTGGTAGGAAAGTTTAGATTACCAAGCTGCCAGTTCTGGAAATACCGCTGAACCTCAACCAATTTCTCGTTCCCAATCGTTACAGTCCAGTGGCAAGTATGCTCTCACGGAAGAGACAGAAATATGCTTTCATGAACTTTTGGTTCAACAAGCATACATGTTAGTGGGCCATCCCACTGACATATATAACATGAACTGCCTGATGCAGCATGTGACAATTATCTTAATTTCAAATTTTACTTTCGCTTTAATATTCACATTAAACTTTCAACAAATTACAAATGCATTCAAAATTATTCAATCAAATATTTTTTAAACTTGATTTTTAAAGAAATAAAATTAAGCAATTTTTGTTTACCTACCCCTAAAAGTAGGTTTGGGGGACAGAGAAATGATTACAAATATTGTATTGCCATCTATTTCTATTCTATATATTCAATTGGAAAACCACTGAACTGAAGAAACTGGACTATGGTGGATTTTGTATAGAACATATTATTTGTAGTTCGGCGAAATAAAGTACTTAAACCAAAAAGAAACAACTATAGAAAGTGATCCTATAATAATATCAAATAATGTAAGCAATTTCAGTAGTATGAGCAGCCCATTTGATATATGTCAGTGGGCCCACCCCAATAATAATTGACAGCTCAAGCCATAATTCATAGAGATGGCGACACATATGGAATGTGTAGTAGACGCTGTTTATGACTTTTACATTAGATTCTATTTTTTATTTTTTATATATAAATAACAATTTTTTATCTCTAACAAAAGACCATCCACAAAGAATAAATAAATTAACTGAACTACTTTGATGACATTTTGTACCAATTTTTCTTTCTTTTTTTTTTTTAGTCAACACTCCAATGGCAATTATTTATGTACATAAAAAGGTGCCTAAATATATTTTTGAAGCCGCCTCGAAGTTCATGTTATCTCGTTTCCACTAAGTAGATTAGGAGCATGTTGGAAATGGTAGTTAACTTAACTCCATTTAAAGTCAGTTCTTAGTAGGAGAGCTTGAGATTATAAGTGAATATAATACATGTCACCGAAAACTCCAGCTAACAGATAGATCTCCACAAATAAAACCCCATTATTTACTGTCATATGAACACAGCACCGACAACCAAGATGTCGGGAAAAACAGCTCATATCATGCTTTCAAGTAGAGGGGGGGGGGGGGGGGGGCGTCTATGGTTTTAAAATTGAGTTTATTTGTTTGAGTATTTATCATATTGAAACAGCAAAAAATACAGCTTAAAAATTAAAAAATTAAGAAATTTTTTTTTGAACTTACTATAGAGAAAAAAAACGCGAAATAGAACTTTAACCTTTGCTATTCCCTCCATGCGAACTTCCCTGTCCTTTTAAATTAGAGCCCACCTTTGCTAAATATCACTGTAAGTAGTCCCAAGAGGTACTCACCTTCAAGAGAGCATTTTTTGTTTGTTTTGTCATTTTCATTCCAACCAGAGAGAAGGATAGTTAACGACCAGTGAAGGCCGAGAAGGGAGGAAGTCCCGTTGGGGTCACTCGATGATAATATGATAATAGTAATACTCTTAACAAATGTTATCAATACAGCTTCGGGAGTGAAATTAAGCAAAATAAAACATGTGTATAAGTTTAGCGGAAAATAAAGAGTTAATATGAAATACTAAATATGGTGCTTTCTCTTTTTTCTCTCTACCTCTATTTACAGGGTCATAGAAGTATCGTCTACTAGTGCCCACGATACCATGGGCGGCGGAAAAGACACCCGAGTATCATCACCATCGGATCCTCATCATCTTTTCCAAGGATAGTGATGTACTGCCCCTTCAGGTCTTCGTTTTACTTCTCGCTTCTTCTGGCACACATTTTTTTGTTAATGCCACATGGTAGCGCGGGTCCTCTTCAGTTAACCCACCTCATACTCTCCGCACTTAGTCGATGTGCTAGAATGCCAGCCTGCCAGCTTAGCTACCATGGAGTGAGCTGTCAGTTCCGGCTGATAGACACCTCTGCAGATTCCTATGTTATATACGTTCCATAAAATGTTCTTAGACAAAATTGTACTTATTATTGCAATAGTCGTCGGCCGTCGCAGCTGTCTTTAAGCCTTATGTTGAGGACTGACTGTATAGCATAGGACAGCTGTAGCAAAAATATTGTTTGGTAAAAATTCACATATGGAATTTGATTAGCAATAAAAAGAAATAACATTTGTAGTCGATTATTCTTGTCGTACTCAAAGAGCAACTAGAGACTTTCGAGTGAAGGCAGTCCTTAATTGTGCTCTTCACATGCCGTAACCCGTCTTTGAAAAATCAAGTAAGTAACGTGAAAAAATTGTAATCAACTCCAAACTGTATATCAGTTTTTAACATGAAGAATACCTTTCAGTCAAAAAAAATACTAAACTCGAGTTAAAGCTCAAGAACAAAGAAAGACTTTCTTTTATCATTTATTTTTTAGTCTCATCCCTTCTATTGCGTGTTAATCATATCGTGTTTATTCATAAACTTGGATTAAATATTGAATAGTTGGATAGACGCAATTCTATATATATTTTTACATGGCTAAATAAATGCACAGAATAATCTCTCTATTCAATATGAAATCAGAGCCCTGTTAAATATTCGAAACGCAAATAAGTTATTATTAATCGTTTAGACATCCAAAAACAAAAAAAAAAACAAAAACTACGGTGAACGTTATTTTGGTCAATATTATAAATATTTTCAAAATTATACTCCCAAAATAATTATGAATTACGCTAATTCTGTTATCATTTAAAACGATTCAACATCAACAACAACAATAAGAAAGAATTAAAGCAAATACCTTGTCCCATAGATTATTTGGAGTTAATACAAAAATACAGCGACCAGAAATTCTCTGTCGTCATTTCCAGAAATTGAAGAGGTTTACTTATGATTTGCTCACGAAAATATATTTATTTATTTTGTAAAGCTTAACAACTCACTTCATATATCTCTGTTTTTTTTTATATCTTAAAGAATAGGTTAGAAATACAAGAAAATAATGAATGTATACCTCTGAGCTGTTTATCATTTTTGTTTAGCCAACAACACAACCTAGATAGAGGATGATCACTTTGGTTTATTTTTTTTTTCTTTTAACAAATTTTAAGCTGTATGATATGCGCGCGTATAGTGTGTGTAGATTAAGGGGGCTTGGAACCTTAAAAAATGATTTTTGTTTTGAAAGTTTCCGATAAAATTATAAATTTCTGTTAATTTTTTTTTTAAATTCTTTTTAAATAAATTTGGATATTTGCTTTGTTGATTATACGAATTAAAAAAATTTTAAAAAAAATTATAATTTTACAGAAATAAAAATTCAATAAAAATAAAAACAATTTACTGTCGCTGCTATTTAAAGTTACGGAAGCAAAGTAAAAACGAAATTCTAAGCGTAACTGAGGAGAATAAATGCCAAGAATGAATGAACTACAGATGAAAAAGATTTTGAAAATTTAAATAAAATCGCAGCGAATGTAAAATGTTTCTAATAAAAAAAAAAAGTAAGAAAACAGAAATTCTGCTGATAGGCTCATATCTCTCTCCTCTCTTTCTTTCTCTCTCTCTCTCTCTTCTCTCTACACCAAAGCACACTTCCAATTTTATTATTTTTTTTTTTTCAGATTTTGATGGTTTTTCACTAACCTGGTAAAAGCCACAGAAGTATGCGCATACATAGAAAATGCCCTGAAATCGGATAGTTATTGGGAAAAGTACCTTTTTTTTCAAGATTGAAGCCTGTTTTGCTAACACATTGACAGTATATGATCTGGGGCGGCACTTTCCATCTTTTTTTTTTTTTGGAAATTATTATTTTTGATTAACTTATCAAATCTACCTAATGAAATTGAATACCTCAGGAATCCCTGTTTCAACGGCGGTCATTTTGTCGCCTTTTCGTTCATTTTCTAACGCTTTCAACCAAGAGTTTCAACATTGTTTTCGCTAATATTCGTTTTCGTATCATGTGTTTGAGTAGAAGTTGCTGTTAAAAAAGAACAACGACTCACCTTGTGTTATTTTGCTTAATTTTTTTCTATTTTGGGTCTATTTGGGTACCTCAAATTTGATGCTGACGATTATATTTCTTGGATGCTTTTGTTGTTGTTTTTTTTTTTATATTTGTAAGTTAAAATTATGCTGGCAATAATATTGGTTATATTAAAAGAACTTAACGCCGACTATGACTGCGAGAACGGCTTCTACGGCGACTTTCACTGTCACCTAAAAAAACAGAAAAAATATTGTTAAATGTTTATATTTATAGATAACATCACTGCCAAGCAAAACCATAGCATACATTAAAGTAGGTAGACAATATTTATGTTATCTCTTCACGAGTTATGAAACTTTAAGAATTAGTTACAGAGTGACGTACAAAACTGAACCATGAATGACATAATTTCTGGATTTTTTCCCTACTATTCACTGAAAAAATAAAGCCTACTGCGTAGTTCAAATGCACAAATAATATCAAGAAGCTTCTGCAATTGATAAATTCGGTACCGTTACAATGACGAAGTTTTGCTTAATTAGGTGATGGGACTTCAAGTTGATTTTTTTTTATATACATGCTTAGTGGACATAACAGTGATACGTTTTGTATTAATTTACGTTTGTACCATTCATATGAAATGGTTAAAATAGGAAAAAATTTTAGAGACGAAGTTAAAATTCTTCTACAATAAAGAATTTCAACTCGTCATATTGCTTATAAATGCAAAGTAATTCAAAGTATAGTTGTACGAATCAAAAAAAGTCATCTGTTAATACCCCAATATTGTTGGGTGAGCGTCCTGAAAAACTTGTTCCAGATGTGAGATCTTTAGAATTGTTGCATTTTAAGCGGTGAAACAATGGCTACTAAAATATGTATTGGCTGAACGCACTGAGATCAAAGTTAGTGAATCAACAGTCCGTCGATCTTTAAAATGAACTGGTTTTACATCAATAGAAATACCAAAATGCCCGCACTTAAAAACAAATAGCTGCAAGACTATAGCCAAAAACTATAAAAATTTGGTAATAGATTAATGAAAAGCTGTTATTTGGTCAGGTTAAAACAAGGTAAATAGATGGGCGTTTCTGGGCATGCTAACGTCCAAATGAAAAGCTGCAATCCCGAAACGTACAAACTGTGAAGCATGGTGGAGCATCTTGGTTTGGGGCTGTATGACCGCTTGGGGAGTCGGGTTAAATGAATAAAATTAGCAGAATCATGGACCGGCATATTTTGAAATGATGTTTATGGGAAACCATAGAAAATCACCACTACCTGGGACCTGGGATCGGGACCCCAAGCACACCTCCAAGTCGAATTGCCAGCCAGCGTGAATGGTATACTGTCTCATCCAACAGCTGTGGAATTGGGAGTTAGCCAAGGTTTAGTACAGTGTTTCTTCTGTACATAAATGATATCAAGTCAGTAAAAAACATAGTCAATTGGCGTTATTTGCAGATGATACCTTAATATATATCTGTTGTGACCCAGCACACGAATGTAAGGTATGAGTCAGAATTTCTGTCCTAAACTTTGAACGTGTTGTTCGTGGAAATGCACGTTTGCACATGGCTTGTTTTTTCATCAGTGTGCTATTAGACTGTTAACTTTCAAACTGTTAATAATCAGATAAGAAAACAATCAATAATCGAATTTTTAATGGCGCATGATCTGGATCGAGAAGCTACCAGAAATCACTTTCTGCAACAGAAATTTAATATTAGATTTATCAATCAAGCTCTAGAACAGTATTCTAAGACTGGCAGTGTTGAATACAAGCAGTCAAGTGGTGGTCGAGTACCAGTTATCTGCACCACCAAGAATTCGAACAAACTGCCGAATGTGCCTCAGTGTAGGCCAATTGAGAAATTTTGGGCACTTTGCAAAATGGAGTATTTTAAAAGAGGAAAAAATCTTACGAATGTGTCTGCATTCAAACGTCAATGGACTCGTATTTCTAAAATGGTGGCTCTTAAACATGGGAAAACTTGTTTAAACACTTCAAACGAAATCTTCGGCTGGTTGGTGACCGCGGCGTCAATGCACTGATTTAATCATTGTAAATTATATGCTAATAAATAATCGTTCAATCACAATAATTCGTTTTCGTTTTGTTTTTCTCGTTATCCTTTTATTCACGTTCGAAGTTTAGAACAGGAATTTTGACTCATCCCTTAGGTATTCGTAATATAAAGGAAGACTTTGGAAGCATTGACAACTGACTTAAAATTAATAAACTTAAATCACTAATAAGTACATATATAAATAACGAATCGAATAGGAAAATTGAAAACCCGAAGCCAAATACATGTTGCGAATCAATTAAAAGAATTTGCAACGATGCCTCAATTCTTTCTTAAAAATTTACTGGAAATTTGTTCCTTAGAAGTTTTATGCATTATTGGAGGTTGACAACGGCAGAAGAAGTAAATGCTTATTCGCAATTAGAGGCGGACAAAGGCACAAATGAATGTATTGTATCTGAAAATAACTCCAATCGCCCGGCCACCAAAGTGAATAAAAATTCTACCAAAGAATTTTCAGTAAATTTATCAATAAAAAAATATTCTTCCATATTTACGCGTCTACGCTCATAAAAATTGCTGTCGGCCTCCAGAAGTACTTATAATTCTAAGAAAAAATTGAGGGCTTGCCTATAACAGGTCATGCGTCTTTGATTTTATATTGAACCGAGGAATTGCATTGCTCTGGTAAAAGATAGAAACTTGGATGTGTGCCTGAACATTAGGTACATTTTCTGTTAATAACAACATTCAATTTTCGTCCTAACTAACATGGTTACCAGAAATGTTGATGAGCTTTTCATTTTTCTATATGCGTTCGTCATCTATATATTTACTTATTTGTGCTTAAATTGAGTGTTAAAATGCTTTAATGTCATTAGGTTTGTTCGATGAAAACACCATGTAAATTTTCCCCAAATTCACTCGGGGTTTTGTGCACTCATCGAACAAGTTTTTAAAACACCGGATAAACCTAATGTAATGACATATCTCTGACAGTTCTCCCGAGTATAATTAATTGTAAAAAGTTATTTATAAAATGGGTGGAGACAAATAAAATGTAAAATGATTTAAATTTTGGTAGATAGATAATCATTGGATCTTTCCAGTAGTGTACAAATTTTTCCTCTCCACCACTCCGTTTTAAAGTTATGGCTAAACAATGTTAAAATGTCGGAATTTTAATTCGTTCGTTTTTTTTTATTTAACTACTATTTTTATCAAAAAGTACGTAATCAATACTAATTTTTCATATTGGATTTAACAAGCCAAAACCTTAGCTTTAAAATGACCTATCCCACTCTGTACCGAAAATGTAGCCCTTTCTGTGATTTTGCACTTTTTCTTGAGCATATCCAGCGAAAAAGGCTGAAAAAGTTCATTAAGTGCCAGAAAGTAAGCAATTCTTTTTTGGAAATGACGTTTTTATACACTTTTGCTGGATATGCTTATGAAAAAGTGCAAAAAGCGTAGAAAGGGTCCTCAACTCAATTGAAAATTTATGGGCCTACTTAAAAACTGAAATACGACCAAGCGACTGTAAAAACAATGGGAATTAATCCGAGGAAAATTTGAAAAGCCGCCAGTGGCCCAGTGGATAGATGTAGTACTCATATGTACAAACCAGAATATCAAGGTGCGAAGCTCAAAAATCGGTGACCATATCTCTTTCCAATTACCACTTTCAAAATGTACTAGGATAACAGTACATTTCCACTTTATTATAATTAGAAATTGTACTTGGGCATTTAAATCCAGCACGAGATATGTGATGTCAGAAAAGCTTGAGTAACCGACTACCATTAAAAAAAAACAACTTAGTGATAATAGTTTTTTCTAGAAAGTATCAGTTACCATTTCAAAAATATGAGCGCATGGAATAAAACCTCAATAATTCCTACCAAATTAAAACCATGCAAATGCATCAAATGTATACATAGGTACTCTGGTGTTTTGGATAATGCTGGAAATCAATTCCCATCTGCCTATCTATTAATGAATCACATCGCCCTTCGTTGAGTATTAAAAAGTTGTAAAAGTATGCTATATTTTTACTTAAATGTACAAAATTATTTTCAACTGAAAACTTACGTTTATGACTACCTCGTCTTTCACGATCCCGATCCCGTTTATCTGGTTCGGAGCTACGATAATCTCTTTCACGTACTTTATCCTTATCACGACGATCATACTCACGAGAATAACCTCTCCTTTTGCGGTCATCAAATTCAGATCTATTGAAATTTTGATATTAAGTTCTTATGTTAAGAAAATACAATTTATATAATCTTACCGTTGCCGACGATCTCGATCTCTATCACCTCTCTCACTCCTATCACGACGTCTATCAATACCATTTTCCATCTTTTGTTTTCGTTCCTCTTCTCTACGACGCTCCTCTTCCTCTCGTTCTTTTTGCCTTTTTTCATGCATTTCTTCAACAGCCTTTCTTAATCGTGAATATCCAAGATGTTGCTTGCCTGTAAGATGATCCTCGATTCTTTGTTGTGCATCCCCAACAATTAAAAAAGCTCCACATACTTCACAAACTTCCATTTGTTTTTCTTGTGTAGTATTTAGGTCAGAGGCCCAGCTAGGAATACCTGTGGCATTAGAATTATTAGTAGAGTTTGTTGTACCTCCACTAGTAGCTCCAAGTGGTGCTGTAACTGTTGCTGATCCTATTGTTGTTGGTGTTGTTGCTGTTGGAGGGGCTCCAGTATCGTGTTGACTAAGAAGTGTCTCTTTCTCCTCTTTCAATTGTTCGCAAAGTTTCATTAGACCCTGAGAAAATGCAGAGAATTAATCACTTAATAGGCTTTAAAAAAAAATATTGTGGTAATAGGTAGATGAAAAGTATAATGAAAACTGTGACTTTCCGAATCCTGTTATTTTTGATAATTCCGACTCCAAGTAAGTCTTCGTCTTATTATTACAGCTATTGACGTAACATCGAGTTAAGCTCTATCCGAATCCATGTCTATGCCACCGAGCTTTGCTACTTTGTATAACAGTTGAGAGATCTGGTTAGCTTGAGCACGTTCACTGCCACTTTGGTAACGTAGTCTTTGTCATAGTCAAATCGAATACGCTCGACTATCCTCCTGACCGTAGTCGAATGTAGTCCAGCGTAGTCGCTAACTGTCAAAATTTGGATGAGTGAACGACTCGTAGTCGAAAAAAGTAACTATTTCGGTGGCAGTGAACGCGCTTCTTCATCACAAAGTCAAGTGTGAGTTGACTTATTTAAATAGACAATATATTTTGAGGTTATGTTTATTAGCTGGCTGTTGAAATCAAGCTAAGAAAACGAATTCGGACAGGTTAGTTTCTTCTTGAGCTTGATGGAAAAATGGCGAAAGCTGACAAAATGAAGCTAAATATTGCGCAGGCTTCATAATTTGTGGCTAATAAAAGTAATCTTTATTTTTTACATTATAGCTTATCGTAGTAAGTAGATACAAAATATGATGGTCAGGAAATATATGACTGCCTTGTAAATATAATTCTAACTAATTTAGCATTTCAAATACAAGAGAGCTTGTTTTCAAGTTTATTAATACACGGCGGGAGATATAGGTACAAGCATAAAGTAAAACAGCATAAGCTTGAATAAAACGTCAAATATCGAGGTTAAGCAAACTAATTCGGACGGGTTAAGGCCAATGCAGAATCGGCGCAGCATGCAGCAGCTGTGATGTGATTTGATATCATGGCATCACATTGCGCAATTCGTAATCGACGCATCAGATGCTTGATGCATGGGTTTGGAAAATTTCAGATTTAGATGCATGCTGAAACAGTTCTGCGAACATACTGAGCCTAGGTAGCTCGTTGGTAAACGCGCTGGCTACCATCCCTGAAGTCATGGGTTTGATTCCCATCTCGACTTGGTCACCATTCTCTGCATTATTCCTTAATCCTTGCAATTAATTAATTCTTTAATCGACATTTAATTGTGTTTTCTAAGGATATAACTTTGTAATTCGATATAATTCTATATAACTTTGTAATTGACATGTGTATATGTATATTTCTAAGGAAAAAAAGTCAGCTGTTAATTAATGCATCTATAATAATTTCTATAATTAATGATTCCTCAAGTATAATGATGTCTATGATTATGTTAATACTAATATTTAATGATTCTATGATGAGGTCTATGATTGTTTCTAATTTTTGCCTAATTAATGTATACATCGTTTTGTATGTAAATATGTAATATTTCCTGTCAAAAATTGTTCAAATCGGTAGACTGAATAAATTAGCATTGCAAAGTTTAAGATTCCTATACTGCTTGCTGCGCCGATTGTGAATTTGCCAACAGAATCCTTGCAGCATGCATCATGATGCATGCAGCGCCGATTCTGAATTGGCCTTTAGCTTCGTGTTCACAATAGCTTGAGCTTGTTGTTACGTCACCAGCTGCAATAACAAAATGAAGACTTGGATTCCGACAGGCGCTTAATTCTAATCGGCCCAGATTTAATAAAATAAACTTGACTCTTCGCCTCTTAAAAACACGGCTATTATGGCTATTTACCCAACAAAGAAAAATAATTCTTACCTGTGCCTGATCAACATCACCTCTATGTCCAGCTTCTTCTGCTTCATTTAATAATTTCTTAATTCTGGCGTTAAGATTATTCAATTGTTCTTGAAATTTGGAAACGTACACAGGACCACCTTCTCCTTTATTCATCAACAGAAGACGTTGTCTACCTTTCTGTATTTTCCTGTCTACTTCGTTTATCATATTATTACAAAATCGTAAGAAATCATCTTCATACTGTTTTTTACGTGCACCTGGTCGCGCGGCATCGTACATTCTTTTTGCTTCATCATCGTGAAGTTTTGGACAAGGTCCCAAATCCGCTCGAGTGTTTACAAATAAATCATGAGGACAAAATTTCACCAAATAGTACTGACAGAACTGTTTTGAGGAATTTGTTTTGTTTTAAATACTATTTCCACTCAAATTTCATAAAGAATCTTACTTCTGGATCGTCCCAATTAACTTTTTTAACTTTGACGGATGGATCCAAGTCTCGATTACGACCCATCAACTCATCGAGCAGAGCACGAGCGGTGTCCACCATTTTCTTGTCTAATTGAAATTGTTAAAATTACAAATTTACCTCTTGATAGCGGAGTTTCCACACGAGCAAATGTTAAAACTTCTAGATAAGTAATTATCCCTGTAAACTCTGTTATTCGACAAAACAATATACCTTAATTAAGAGCACTAGAACTCGAACCGCGACTAGAACAATTTTACAGAAAATGGCCGGACTTTCGGACTATTCGGGGTATTCTTTCGGACTTGTAATGTTCTTCTCTGACAGGGTTAAGTAAAGTAAATAGAAATTATTATGCGAAATTTAAATACAAAAACGGTTTACAGTACACCACGATTCTCTTTAATTTTTTAAACATTGGCTGTGACGAAATTAGTTATTTACTTCCACTTATTTATTTACATTTATATTGGAGAGAGGAGAACGTATTGTGTTCTCTGTACCGTGGTTTCCTATTACACGACATTTCGTTCACTAATGGTGGAACGTGGCTCGTAATGGGAATAACTTGTAAATATCATAATTTGCACGATTTGTCATTCACACGTAACAGCACGAAGCACGCACAGTTTGATACATTTGTGCCCAGACGTGTCATCACAATAATTTTGCTACGCAGTTGCTTATATGATTACAGTATAATTGGGTGCGTGTTTAATCAAGTTACAGTTTTTGATGATATAAATAATAACTGTATCACAGCACGTAATGAGAACTGAATTATTATATTATCACCTAAATCGCAGATAAATAATTGTACAGCCGTCTGATTAGAAATTTCACAATTTCAAAATGGCTATTTGCTTACAGTAGCATTGGTATGCTGCTCGTGCTTCAGCTTATAAAATGTAGCACGAAATGTTTCCTCCCCACGAATGTTTCACTCTTCCACGAAAAGTCTAACATCCTACAGCGTGGGGGCCAGTTTGTCAATGTCAGTTCTACTATCTCCTGTAAACCACAGATTACATGCGATTTGTGTTTGATGGGACGTCTAGGCACAAGGTTAGCAGAATACACCTGCTTTGTGTTGTAGCGTGTAGGTTAGCCCATACTGCACTATTTGTGCTGGAGGAACTCGCTGGTAGTATGCACATTATATTGAAAATCAATACGATTAGCTTTATTAACGAATTTAAAAATTATTTTCATTCATTTTTAATTCAAAAAATATTTGTCATAATAATAAAAATAAAATGGCAGGGACGATATTCGTAACATCCGGTAATGCAATGGCTGCATAGACTTTGGTTTGGTTGTGTAGAGTCCGCTTAAAGAAGAAGATAGAAGAAGATTATTCGCGGCGAGTTTGTTTTCTAGTGCGGGAAATTTAAGTTCGGATTAAATGAAGACACATAACATAACTGTTTATTTAAAAATGATAATAATGGTAAATGATGTAACATATATTAAGAGCGTCATTAAATATAAAGAAATTTTGCATCGATATGAGATATTCTGATTATCCAGAGTGGGAGATGGATTTCAGGCAGATTTTAAGTTCCAAATTTCCAATCTATTCGTTGACTGTTTGTAGATGAATCCAAAGTACTGCATTAATTTTGATTATAGAAGCCTAAAGGAAGTTCCATTTGAACTAAAGCACTTATAAACCGAAGACATTAAATGATCAATTTTCGATTTGATTCGAAGGAACTGGTAAGTAGTACAAAAGTAGGAAGATAAGTGCCATAAATTATATACCAAAACAATTTTTTATCCATAGCTAGTAAACAGTAGTTCGAGCTCTTTAATATTTGAAGCGATAGGAATTTTAATTTTCGGCAATTATAAGTATTTGATAACAGTTCTAATTGGGTAACTTTTTCGAGAATGAATCGATATAGCCGAGCTGGTTAAGAAATTACAATGGTCCGGGATTAAAAACATATACTTTCTTGAAATTGTATGCACAGATGAGGCTCAATTAGCAGCAATTAAAACGTTGATGTTGGTCGGTTCCGCCGTATAGTATAAAAAAATCAACTTATTCAGAGTTTTGCCAGGTTTTTATTCGTTCCTTCACACCAGTTCCCCTTCTGCCAAATCCTTTACTGGTGTTTTGTTGTGAGCTCTTGTTCTTGACCTGAAATCTTGTGTGCATACAGAAAAATAGTGTAGCTGTAGCACCTCTGCTATAAAAATTACCCCATCAAAACATTTTAAGTACAACACTGCTAAAAAAGTACAATGCTAGTTAGCTAGAAGTGGACCTATTTTCTCCTAGTTCATGCCTTCCATACTCGAACACTTCCTTCTACTCTTACAGCTTCTTCCCAAATGGGGATATATGATAATTTTGTTCATTTTTTGGTTCCATATTAATATGATATCAATCTATATCTCCCACTGACTTATAATAATGGACTGAGAGATTTGCTATTTCATGTTGCACAAATATTGTGTTTCTGTATATCACCGTTAGAGCACACTTTAAAACGTTTACTACATAAAAAACATGTAAAACTCAACCAATCAGATGAAATTTTACACCCGAAAATCGAATTAAATTAAAAAAAATTATTTTCTTGGGTCCAAGTGATATTTTAATCGCCTATAAAGAATTAAACTAATTCCGACTTTAATTTTCAAAAGTTATTTTTACCTGAATCCTGCATATGGGCAAAAGAGACGGTGCATGATAAACACTATCTTTACCTTATTCTTTCTGCCGTGATTGCATCTGCAGCCAACATAAAAACATAAAGTGGCATAAGAAAACGCTCAGTAAGCAATATTTTGTGTTGGTAGCTCCAACTCTGTCGTAGGGCGAAAGAGAAAACTGTAAAACTTGTGTCATTTTTTCCTATAGGAAAATGCCATTATTATAAGTAGTGATATCTCCTTAATGTTTTTCTATAACCTACTTGAAATAAATAATAGGTACTAAGTTCCCATTCTGTTTGTAAGAATAGCAAGTAAAAAAGCTAATATTGGTCTAAGACCAATTCTTATGATACCCTAGCTAGACGAATGCCCGTATGAAATTTTGTATGGTCACCCATTTGAAAAATTTTGAATTTTGCAGTGGTTTTTTGCATATATTTCTAGAACAGAAAAAATTATTATATCCAAAGTCCGCGTACAAAATTTCAGCTCTCTAAGTACACGCGTTCTCGAGTTATCTTGCGCACGGACGGACAGACGGACATGCAAAAATCAAAATAACTTTTAATTTTATGCGTGGGTGTCCAATCCATTTTGCTCTTCTATTATTTCTGTGCGTTACATAGGGAATGACAAACTTAGTATATAAAAATAATGGGCACTCCTGTACAATATAAAAAGAAATTATTATTTTTTTTGCATATCCGTCCGTCTCGAAAATCAGCTGAAGACTATTTTTGTTTTATAAAAAATATCGTATATTGCAGGATGTAAGTTTGTAAATCGGAAACTTATTATGCCGTACAAAATAGATCAAATGCAAAAAGCATACCGACATCTATTTTTATTCAATATTAAAAGCTAACTGCGATTTTGTAAAGTAACGAAAAAGATTAATAAAAGTTGTAAATCCGAGAAAAATCAGAAAAAGAACTCAGTCAATAAATTAAAAAGTTATTTTGATTGATTTTAGTTTGCCAGCCACTAATAAAATGGGCCATCTTGGAGTAGGATAGTACGAAAATGTACTTCTAATATTTATAGAATTTGACATGATAAGCATAGTCCACATAATATTTCATTGGTTCCGTAATAGTGCCCAAAATTTAGTTTAAAAATGATGAAAATAGAAAAATGTAAAACGAAAATGTATAAATATATATTTTGAGACCAATTCATTGGAAAAATTGATGAAAAATATTTCTACGATCAAAATAAGGCTAGACGAGCAAGGAAAAATTTACTTCACACCAATCTTGAGTTGTTTCTCAACGTCTTTTATGTACTTCTCTGGTAAATTAGCTTCTCGCATTTGATCCAATTTAGCCTTGATAACATTTCGAATATTCTTGTCGCGATTCTGCTCTTTTTCTTGCCAAGCCAAAAATTCATTTCTTGCTCGCCGTTGTTTTTCACGACGTTCCATTTCTTTCATATTCATTTGACGAATTATTTCTTCGCGATATTTATCTTTGTCGCGCAAACGTTTTTCTTGTAATTCTTTTTCTTTGGCTTCTTCCGTTTTAAGTTTATCCACGGTCTTCTTGAAATCAATTTCATCTCGAGCAATTTGCATAGCTTGGCGATGTTTCTGAAAAAGTAATATAGAATATTTAGTTTTATGTGATTAAAATAGGGCGAATGTAAAACTATTTAAAAAAGAGAAACAGGTACAGGTATCGATGAAAAGTTTTCGTTTTAATTCATTAAAGAATTATATAGATAACGTAATATTTAAGTTGCCATTCAAACGCAACACAACAATTAAATTCTAATATTTCTGCCTATCATAATCAAGCGTCAGTCGTAATCAGGCTATAAAAATCAAATATTACTTCTTAAATGAAACCAATTACTTACAATTTCGTTCAATTGAATTTGCCTTGCTTCTGCTAGACTTAATTCCAGTTGCTTTTTCTTAATCACAGCTTCCTTTTCCTTTCTTCTATAATCACGTTCCTTTTTTTCGCGTTCTCGTCGAATAATCATTTCATCGTGTTCAGACTTAGACATCATCTCCTTTGCTTGCTGTAGAAAGAGTTTTTCCTGCTGCCTTTGCATAGCTGCTTTAGCCAACTGTTTTTCCAAAGCAATTTTATTTTCTCGCTCTTCCTTAGCTTTCATAAACTCTAGTACTTGCATTTCAGCGTGACGTTCATGCTCGAATTCCATTTTCTTGAAAAATTTACTCATTTCAGCAATTTTTTGAAGATCATCTCTTAGCTTAGATCTCTTCTTGCGATCCATTTCAGCTTTCAATTTATCATCCCGTTCGATAGCAACGGTTGCCATAGCGCGAATTTTGGCATCTTCTTCAATTCTTTCGGCTTCTTTTTGGCGGATAAACTCTCGTTCTTCTAACTGTCGCTGTAAAGAAGCGAGAAATTTATTTATTTAAAAAAAATGGAAGGCAGAATGATAGTAAATTTGGCTTATACCTTAATCTCATTTGCATAATGCTTTTTTAGTTCATCCTGTTTCTGAAGACGCTCATCATCTGCTTTGAAAGCTTTATCTCTCTCATTTAGCATCATTTTCTCAAGTCTTCTTTCTTCTTCCTTCATTTCCTTAGCTAGCTCCTAAATGAAAACAAAACAAAAATATACATATACAGGGTGTTTCCCCTTAGGAGGTCAATAGAGCAGGAGGTGATAGTACTCACCTAGGCTAACAAAAAATTGAATGGCAGGGGGGGGGGGCAAGATCAACCGACAGGGTGATTAAATTTTTTTTTTAAGTACTGGGCGCAGTTGAGCAGTTGTTGGAAAGGCCATGAAGCTCTGCGTACAATGAGCTCTTAACTATGACCGTACGCTTTAAGATACAGGGTGTTTTGTGAAAAACTATCACCTCCTGCTTTAATAACCTCCTAAGAGGAAACACCCCGTATATATATTTATATATTTTGTTGTCAAAAATTTTAAATAAAAAGTAATAACACAAAATATAATTTACGCTTTTCTCCACTACTTGTGCTTCTCGAATAACATGGCATTTAGCTTCCAAGATTAGTCTATTGGCTTTTTTGACCTCTTCTTCTCGTTCATGTTTCGCTAAAAATGCTCGTTCTAACACTTTATGACGATCATCCTCATCCAATTCATCAGTGTCCTTGGCCTTCTCCATTTCTCGTGCATGCCTTGCTTTTATTCGGGCATCATCAATATCTTTAAGAAGCTTTTTTCTTTGCTCACATTCTTCTATAATACGCAAGTTTTCAGCTGTGGCACGCTCCATTTCAGCCATTTTTTCTTCTAGGCTAATTACTTTTGCAGCATTTTTGAGTCTTTCTAATTCCTTTTTAGGCAAAATAGTTGGATATATGCGAAATTTCTTTTTGGGTGGTGCTTGCGGACATCCACTTGTACCTACTACCTTTAGAGTCTCATTAAAGTTTACTTCAAAGGCTCTATTCCGCACTATAGATTCATCGCATATTTGCTTACAGCTCTCTGCTAACCTAAGTATTGAAGGAAAAAAAATTACAAACTTACAACTTTCTTGAATTTACTCTCCTCTCTTACTCCTTTCTGTAGTTCTTGGCATTAAACTTAGCTTTTCTGAGTCCTGTTCTAGCCCTAGCATTGGGTAAATCCTGCCGTCCTGCCTTTCCAGGAATTGCTGATTTGCAATCCATTTTCGTTGTTTTTTATAGCGCAAAAACTTATAATGAAATTTATTTTGGAAATTTTCAAGAAACATTCAACCAACTAGAAAAGATATTGATTAATTAAGCTCGGGTTACTATAGCGGAATTGTGTGTTTGATATTTATTTGACAGCAACAAAATATTCTTTGGGGTTTCTTGTCTACCACTGAAGTAAATATATGTATAGAGGTATACCGTATATTGGTCGACAATTGATTGGATTCATATACCTATATGCTTTCCCCAATAGATTTTTTTGCTGCAAACTATTTCTTATAATATGTATATGATAAAAAGGATAAAATATATGCTACGAAGTATCATATCCCAAGTATTTTCTCTAAAACAGAAGTACCAGCTTTTATTAAATCTATAGGAGGTTATGAGCCCGTGCTAGATAAGCGGGTCCCCTTATAAGACCATGTAAAAATAATGCCTAAAGGCATGATAATCTTGTAAAAATATATACTCTCCATTGTCGCTAATGAACTTTGTTCTATTGGTTGTTTTGTTGAAGTACAATTTTCTTCTTTAAGTGAAGCCGCATTCGATACATCTATTAGAATCTCTATTGATTGTGTGTTATACTTCCTGAATGTAAGAAGCTACTTTAATAGTCTTTATTTGGGCAATTTCTTTCAAGTTCTTTTCCATTTTTTTAAAGTAGAGAATTTTCTTAATATTTTGGTTAAATTTTGCATTATGTACACTTTGCTATAAAATGAAAGGGTCCTATCGAACACTTTCAGTGTGACATAGATAGAAAAGCGCAACACTAGTTTTGTACTGAAGTTAGTCCCATCAAAATCACTATTTATTATGAAACCGAAGCCTATTTCTGCCAAAATAAATAAACCCCAGAGACGTATTCAGAAAAAAAAACATCGACGATTGAAAATTGCTAAAAAATTGATTGTTGTTTTTCGTGGGGGTATATTTTTTGCAACAAAATTTCAGCAGAGATTTTGAGTTTGCGTATATTGAGAAATAGATGACGTTAACACAATTGAATTCTTTACAATTTTTCTGCTACCCTAGATTTTTTTGCCCTATTTTTGATAATTATTTTAGAATATCTGTTCAATGGAGCATAATAAGCCCAATAACTGCTAGAATAGTGCAAGAACTGAGTTTTATGGAAATCGTCATAAGTATGTATACTTTTTTAGGTTTGGCTTATATTATATAGGCTCCAGATGATGGGCCCATTTGCCACATATTTGAAAAACATAAATGCGCCGCATATGTGAATACAGTTTTCGTTAAAGTATCAACAATCTAAATGATTCTATAATGCGTGCACTTAGACAAATTTTGTTCAAATTGAGATGAAGCGTTTGCATAATTTCAGTACTCTAAGTATACGTGTTCTTGAGCTATCGTGCGGACGGGCGGACGGACGAATATGCAAAAATCAAAGTAATTTGTAATATTATGCGTGGGTGGGTATGTTCCATGTGTTACAAACGGAATGACAAACTTAGTACACCTTATGATTTCATCTAGGGTATAAAAAGAAAAACCAAAAATGAGGAGATGGTGGATTGAATGATATTCATTAACATGCTACTGCTCTTGAATTTTTTTTCTTGATATGATGTCCATTTCGATGATAAGCTCGCCATCTAGGCGAACTTGATTGCGCCAGCGCACATGAATTTGTATAACCATCCAGACACAAATAAACACGAAGCCGCTGCATAATCTGTAGATGCTATTCATTCAGGCGATGTGATTTTTCCCTACACTTGATTCATATGTAAGTTAATCAAAAATATTAAGTTGTTCACTCCTTCAAGTATAAGAAAACGCTTCACAAAAAAGATATGTCGATTTTTCGGAGCTTTATATACACGGTTAGTCGAATCTTAAACTCCAAGTTTCAATTACTCGAAGTATTCGTTTTGAAGGTTCAAAAATTTAAAATCTTCAAAATTAATCATATAATGGATAAATATTTTTCTTTTATACCATGAGATGAGATGTTTCGTACCTTTTCTTTTATGGAGGTTATCGATTTGGCAAGTGAGCGGCTCATGTTACAAGAGCTTGCTTGAATTTTAAACGGATTCGAATCTACGAATAGTTCGAATATTCGAATCTGCTAAGCTTTCTATCACCAAATGATATTTTTATCACCTTGTTATCTTAATCTATCATGTTTATCCTATAATTTACAAAATATCAAGTATTCTAATGTATTTCTATATTGACCCATAAAATATATAATTTTTTTTTAATTATTCACCTTCTAATTGCTATTTTTGAACTATCTTTTTCTTTATTTTAATTACAAATTTATCTTTTTATAAAGATAAGAGATAAAAGAAAATAGTCATAATTTTAACAACAAATAAAACAATATAAAAAAAATAATTAAATATGTTAGTTCTTTTTCAATCGCTCTTACACCCACACAGACATTTCCTTGTAGCTACTATAGATAGCAATCAAGCCACATCGATAAAAATAGACTTAAATCGTATCTCGCAATTATTAAGGAGAAATAACAAATAAAATTAGAAAGATCATGCTAAAGCAACGGTACAACACCTGGATATAAGCAGAAGTGAACACCTGAGAAAGATCTTCCTTAGTTTGGAGATAAAGTCAAAAGACAAGTCACCACAGAGGAATCTCTGCAAAAATTTTACCACCATACCCAGTTCCTCTGTTTCGGTGGGGTATACGCAGGGCTCCCTCTATCTTGTATCTCAAGCATTTATAATAATTTTATTCAAGTTTTGTGATGTGATGTGATGTGGTAGGTATGCTGTACAGTTGACTTATGTTTGTTACCACAAAAGAAAAAAACAACTAATAAGACTCCAGAGTAAATGTAAACAGAGATCATATGTAGTTATAGGTACATACATACCGTGGCTAGCCAGCAAATATTATACTACACCTGTATATGAGGCCGGTCGAACAATATATCAAGTCATAAGAGTATATACCTACCTAGTTAAGCCGGAATAAAAGGGGCACAATCGAAGTTGTATTCGAGTTTACACCTGTGGCAATTTTAAGATATAGGTTGATTTGTACATATATGTATGTATATGAGGTGTGTTCAGTCAATTAACCACAAATACTAAAGTGTAGTTTGTGTATAGCGGGCTTTTCATGACAGCGAGATCTTCAACGATCTGCGCAAGTATAGTTGACTAGTTGGCTTTAGACGTTCAAACGGTCAAGATATTACTTTTTTTTTTTTTTGTGATGTATAAACATTTGTTTTTGTTTAATTCATAAAACATTTACAAAATTGTTAATTGTTAGTTGAATTAATATTAAGAACATTTTGTAAGATATATATCTGAACTTTAACTTAATTTGTGCTTATAGGTAACTTAAAAAATAGATGTCATGTATTAAATTTTGCATTTCAAAACCAATTTTGATCGTCAATATTCAAAATTAATCAAAATTTAACATTTCTTAATAGAAATTCTATGTTTAATCTGCCAGAAAGTGCAATTATATTTTAAAGATCAAGATAAATTCCGTCGGCGAAAAATTTCAGCCATCTTAAAAATTTCGTGATCACGGGCGTTATATACACGATCGTGATAAAATTTCTAACTATAATAACAATAATAATCGTTATAACTATTATGAAGAAAAGTTATTCTGTATAAAAATAATTTCAAGTCCATTAAATGTAAAAGTCATTTGGGGATGTAGAAAATATTTAAAGATAATAAAAAAAAATTGTGTTACGTGTCCGTATACTTACCTATGCAGGTGTTAGTGGTGAGCTATCGTCTTATATAGGTATACGGCCTACTGCTGCGCACCTACTGTATACAATACTATACTGACATGCCATAGCTATTGAATGAAACACAACTTTTATCTCTTTTACTCTCTTTTACTTATTTCATAATTCGTTTTTATTTTTTTTACAAAATTTGTTTTTGAAAAAATTCCTTCGCGGCGGCGGCGGTGTGGTTGTAAATTCTTTTGCATTCCCGAAAAAAAATGTGCTTTAGGTGTGTGTAGTTGTGTGTGCGCTTAAAACTTATACCTATATTTTCTCACAGGAAAAATAAAAGAAAACCAAAACTAATAAGAATTTCTAACTGGAGTTAACTTGTGGTGACTGACTGGTGCGACGTGATAGATTTTTGCGTTATATAAAAAAATACATAAATTTGCTGTGCAGAAAATTTTGAGTATAGTAAATAAAATAGGGTATGTAGTATAAAAGTGTGCTATACAAAGTTAATTTCCAGTTGTTGGCGGCACTCCCAGTTTACATTTTTGTATTTTATTTTTTTTTTCTATTGAAGTGAAGTGTGGTTTTTTAGCTGTATATAAGAAGTGTTTCTATCGTACATACAAGAAAAAAAATAGTTTCACACATTGTAATATCGGTTAAATTGGAATCATCAAAAATCAACAGCTTTATCTCAAAACATTAAATGCATTTGAATGTCGGAAAACAATCAGGTTTGTAGCTCTCTGGTTTAATATAATTATGTATACTACCTACTATTATTAAAAAAATATATATATTAAAATTTCCTATGCTCACAAAAAATATACAGATAACTTACCTACTTATTTACGTATGGTTAAAGAGGACAATCGCGAAATTATTTTATTTTACTCTTCTGCGTGATTTTTGTTTTAAGAATGCAAAAAAAAAAAAAAAACGAAAGACTTCAACGACTCCATAGAGCCGGAACTTGATTTGCATTTAACAGTTAAATTGTATATTATATAGCAGTTCTGTCACTACTTTTGGATCATCATGATTGTCATTCTGTGAAATTGTGAACTGTAGTGGACTGGTTAACTTTTAATATTTATTTATATTTTCGTTGCGTACCTACTTTGGTGATGGTTGGTGCTCTCTAATTGCCAATTCATTGCACATCTTATATGATGGTAAAACATTTAAATTCCAGTGAGCATGCGTGCTGTGTCACTGACATTCAGTTCAGAGCCTTTCTTAATATTTTCTATAGAGAAAGGAAGAAGAATTTCCTATCATTAAAGTTTTTATATACTTTAAACGGAAATCATAGGGGGTTTATACCAAGTAGGTATCTGCTGGTTTCCGTTTATAATAATAACTATTATGGCAATTTCGAACGTCATATATATATATATACATATACATATAACAAGTATATTAAGTCTAATGCCATTTATAAAGGAATTCTCTAAATGTGTATGTACATATGTCTTCCAATGTCAACTTTCTTAACATTATGGAAAATTGTCTTAGTAATTCCTGGCAGATTATTGACTCTTTAAGCATTTTATGCTTTAAGATTACTTTTTTATTTCTCAGATAGATACCTATACGCAGACATTTGTTGAAAGCAATAATTTATTTTTACCTTGGCATCGGTCTTCATTTACATTAGTTTTGATTATCTCACATTTATATGCTGCTTTTGATAAGGATGGATTTGCAATATAAATTTTATATTTCTAAGCTTCCACTTCTATCGATAATTTTAGGTATAGGTTTTTGTTCTCCGACCGTGCGTGCAAATATGTGCATAATTTTGTTGCTAAATAGAAATCAAGCGGTCAAGGCATACAAAATAAATTCAGATAATGAGCACTTATAGAGATGATGGTAATGCTCGTAACATAAAATATAGCTTTAGATTTCATAATTTCTTTATTCCCAGAACTACAGAACTTTTTTTTTTCTAGTGGCCGAGACATCTACATAGTACAAGATATTGCAATTGCAATCGTTTTTTTTTTTTTTAATGAGAAAATTTGTTGAGAATACCTGACGTAGTATAATTATTATTGGTAATAACATGCCATACTTGTAGTTTGTAGAAGCCGTAAAATTATGACATCTTGATGGTCAGGTGAGAAGGCTACATACACATATGTGTATCCCTACCTAGATATTGAGATATTTTTCTCTGGCAAGCAAGGTCTAAACATGTAGAGAGCGCAATATAGATCCACTGCTCCATTACACAATTGCCAAGATATCATTTAATTGTATTCATATTTTCTTAAGCTTCTTAAACCTGAAGGGGTATCGCAATTCAACTGTTAATTTTGTTTACATTTTGTTACGTTTTGCTCATTTCCTCTATTGCTAAAGGCCTTATTTTTAAGCCCGCAGAAGATTTAAAGGGCGGTAAATTTCAATTATGTCCAATTTTCGTACTAAATAGTCAACATTGTTTCGTTTTGCCAGTAGGTCCATAACATTCATTCAGGCCCATTTTAGCTTAGTGCGATTTTCGGATTTTTTATCTGGAGATTTTCTCTAATGATTATCTTTGGATCAAAAATAGATGGTTATGATCGCAGTGTCGTGTCTAGCTCACAGGCGTCAGAGCTTCCTTTTTTTTATCGGTTTGACTCTCAGATGTGTAATTCTCGTGGAAATTATAAACCACTAGTTTACCTGGCCAAAATTTTACAGATATGCAAACTTACCAGCGGCAGAGGACTCATTGAACTCGTTAGAAATTTTAGTATTGCCAGCTAAATCTTCAGATGTTTAATGTTATTAGATACGAAAGTTTTCATTACGTCTATCATTGACGTAATCGAAAGCACTCCAAATTTTGTCAATCTACGTGTACTCACTGAAGCATTCCAAATTTCTTGATGAAATTGCAATAGGTACTTGTTATAAATGGTTTTCAACTAATCTTCAAACAGAAGAGCTAAAACTGAAAAATGGATAATCTCAGCCAGCCTGCTGAATGCTGAACAAATGGAAAGGAAATGATTACATATTTGTTTCAGTAAATCTTTCTATGCAAGAGACAGACAATTTGGATTATCTTCATCAATCTGCACCCTTTATGATGCCGGACACATCAGTGTATCTTTCTGTCACCGATCAAGGAAAAATGTGATGAACGTACACGTTTTATGTAAAAATTCTTTTCGATTACCTTCTAGGTTCACGGCAAGAAAGCATATGTTAGAGATGGCACGACTGGCGTGGTGGGTCAGCTCTTTCACTCTGCATATAATACATACATCCTTAGTGCCTAGATCACCTTAACGGATACTTCATATTGAAAACACAGAGCGTGTGCTATGACTCCCTATGTTAGGCTAGTTTAGGTTAAGTTAGGCTAGAATGGAGGCTACCGAATTACCTACGATAATAACAATAATAATAATTTATTTATTTGGTATAGTACTAAAATACGATCAGTTGCATTTAGACCTTCGTGGTCTATTCTGTTCATTTGGAAGATAATTTCTTTGGGGGGGGGGATGTAATTTAAATGTTGGTAGGTACTTAGATTCTTATACACTGGTCGAAGAAGAGATCTGATTTCGCGTCAAACCAATTATTTCATTAGTGTTTGTATTGTACATGTTCAGTGTTAAGTTACATTTGTGAAAGATCTTTGACTCACTGTATAAAGTTAATATTTGGCTGTAAGATAAGATTCGCGAAAAATTTACATGACATCAATTACGCATCGTTTGTGTGGGCATTAAACAGCTTGCCTATTCTATTCGTACAACGCGGCAGTGTGTTGCGAGAGGATTTTCTGTTTCAGACTAGGCAAACAAATTCAATAAGAATTAATTTCTACCGAATTTTATGTTTTCTAGTGCATTTTGTTGAGTTCAGTGGAGGAGAAGTCTTTTTTATTCTTACTGTTAAAGAAACATTATCAAAAAACTATCCCGGAGTATATAAAATTGGATACAAATCGACGTAATTTAAAAAAAAAAAAATCATAAGTAAAGCAAGATAAACGAAAAAAAAAACAAATGTCCTAATTTATTTTATTAATTCATTCATATGTATCTGAACTTCATTTTTCTGCATAAGGTTTTCCTTGAACTTTCATTTCTTGCCACGCCAAGCCAGATCGGTTAAATATTCATCACACGATTTTCGTCAAATTCTTGGTGGCCGCGCCGCGTCTTTGATTTTGATCTCGTCTGACCCAGAATGGGCGGCGCACTTGACAGTGTTTCGACTTTCTCTTCCTGGTCGATTACTGAGAACGATCACGTCATTCTGATCATATGATGATAGAAAATCGATCGGCAGTCTCACACTATCATTTCATCAAGTATATATTACAAAAAGTGATCGAATTCAATCAACAACATTTTGTTGATCGAATACCGACGAACCGTGACAACGATACTACAGAAAACGACGTACCTACCATAGGTATGTATGTATGTATATATGATTACAGTGTCTGTCTATTAGCAATTCACAAAGATCAATCAGAAAGTAGTAGTCGCAAAGATTGCTAAAGATGGCAAAGCTATGCTCGTTGTCGAGTTACGCTCTAATATGATTTATTTTATTTTTTTCTATCTTTCCAAATAGTAAAATTTCTTAAGACACATCAGAGCTATGTTAATAGCTATGCCCTCTGACAGTAATGATCTGGCCTAAAGTGAGAGTTTAGGTATTTACCTGTTTCATTATATGGCACGCACGCACCAACCCAACAGGTGAACTAACCACTTGTATCGGTCACACTATAGAGTATAGAGGTATGCAAGACGTGCAACAGTTGATTAGGCCCCATCATGGGCTATTTGCTAATATTTCTTTGAGCAGCTCAGGTCGTAAATTCTAGGGAAACTTTCTTCGTTGGAATTTTAGTTTTTAATATTTTGTATTTACATTTTACAATTTGGTATACTATATGTACGCTATAGATAAATTTATCACGAACGAACTAAATTTAATGCTCGAATTAGTCGACCCGCAGACTCAAGAAAACTGATGCCATATTTCTAAGAGGAGTCTCTCTTTACCATCCGGAAGAAGACAGTAAAAACGTGATAAATGTTTTGACAACTCTATTTGATGACTGATTGTTGTTGTGGCGATATCTATATGAAGACTTCTTCTCAAGGTTATCTTAAACTGAACCGGGAAATAGATTAATAATTGCAGGCATTGCAATAAAATGCATGATAAATATCGACAATTTCGAGGAGATTTATTTATGAGACGTGTGTTTGTAATTTTGTGGAAATGTTTGGATAAATTGTACCTATACTTTCTCTGGAAAAATGTATGAAAGTGAAATGTTTTACTTAAAAAGGAATATCTTTCACATGGGTGTATGACTTTTTAATATATCTCTGAAAAACAACTTTATGCCTTTTCAGAAAATAGTTGTTTTCCAATCGCGTATATTTCAAGTGTTCGTTTAAGTACTTACTAAACTTGGTATACTATATGGCTATAATGTGCATAGAAAGTGAAATACGAACTTATGAAGGGGGAGTATATATCAACTATTGCATTGAAGATATCATACTTACCCTATTGGGATTAAATATAAAATTTCAAATTTGTATTGAGTTTTGTATGTAAATTGAATATTGGATTTTATAAGAGCGGTATCTCGATTCCATTCACTGGTGGACCCCTTTCGATTTTCTTCGCTTTATATATATCTCACTTAGTGGAACTTCAAATATTTTCTTTTTATGTGAATCGAATTATGTTCAGATGGTAATTCAATTATAGAAACTCGCCAAGTTCTTTTAATGGAATAAATTTTTTTTAAAAAAATATTTTTGATCGTCGACTGCGAAAACTGAACCCTCAGACTGAGAAGCTTTCTGTTATCCTGAAATCATGGCATGTAAGCAAAGTGTATATGTTTCATGAATTTCATTACACTTAAATCGATTTCTAAGCTAGCTAGCTAGCCTGCTTTATTTCTGTTCAGATGAGTGTACAAGTCTTTCAACAGAACACAATAAATTTGACTGAAAACCTTATTCTGAAGTTGGAGGAGTTGCCTAGGTAAATTTCGAATATCACTGGAACTTTTTATATTTTTATACTCCTTGGACTATCTGTATACCGCAATCAATCGTTGTTTGGTAGTATTTTGGCAATATGTTTCTCGTTCTAGTTTTTTTCTTTCTCATTTTAAATCTAGTGTCAGTTCAAGAGATTTAATAGAGGCTTATTTTCTCTTGTTCACTGCAATTTAGCACTCTTAATCAAAACAGTTTTTGTTTTAGGATTTTTCGTTGCTTAACGACGTTTTTATTTATTTATAGTATGAGTTGATATTTTACTCAAGACATCGCTAAAAAGATATTGAACGTAGAAGACTGTTTCAGAAATAAACCGACTACCTATGAATGATGAAATCTACAAGAAAAACATTTTTTGCTTGTTATCAAATAATTTTAATTAAACTATTACTTAATCATTTGCATTATACACAGACGACATGATATAATAATTACTACATGCTACAAAATTGGTGAACTTTTTGCTTTAAGCTCTTTATTAAATTTTGTACATAGAGACAATATCGAAGGTATCGGACGCTCTTTTATACTGCCTCTTAAAAGTGTCTATTTTTGAGAGAACTGTCTTTTCTTTTTAATTTACTTTTAATATTAGCCCAATATTTTTCGATTGGCTTTATTTCACTTCCTTGGGTACTACGGGTATGTATTGGTTATCGTAGAAATCTCTCATTTTTCTGCCGTAGTGGGAAGTTGCCAGATCTGGCCAAAAGAAAGCTGATGCATCATGCTTTCAAAAGAATTGAAGAAGCACTTCGGAAGACACTCCTTAATGTACACATCCGCGTTGATTGTATCTGCTGTCATGAAAAGTAATGATTTCTGACCACACGTACATGTTGCTTATCCTGACTTGGAAGCTTTTGAAGTCCTCTCTCACCTAAGTTTCATCATCCATAATGCAGCCGTGAAATTTGGGAATTTTCCGGCTCTTGGATTTTGCAAATTGATTTTTCTCTGGTATTCTGTTCGGTGCTTTCTGAACATGGATCCTTCGAAGACTTTCTCTTCTTTTAATGGATGGACCGTACCAGATGACGTTCTAGCCTTAACATCCATATCTCTCAACGACATGTTGGCTAATTTTTGGTCTACCGAACGTCAGGTCCTTCCTGATCCGGACTTTTTCTGCACACTACAAGATTCCCGAAAAATACTGCGAACATTTTCAATGGTCGTCTTCGGAATTTTCAACTTTTGAGACATATTCGAATTTTCTATATGTATAGGAAGAATTAATTTATGACGTTCTTCTTGGCTGATTTTCATTTTTATTGCACAAGAACTTTGCACTTAATAGCTTCCAATTATAAGTGCACACGTTTTTATATATGCCATCTTACCAGCGTTCCCCAATTTTGTTTACCTTGTGAGTGAGCGATGGGAGGGGATAGATGGTCGGTTATTTCTAAAACAGTCGTCAATTGTGTTGGAAACATGTTGCCTAGACTAGATGATTTTTTTGCACAAAAATATAGTATCGTCAAGGCTTCACCAGAAGCCATATGTTCAGAGTTTCAGTGAATTCTGCCTTAAGGTATCTTATATCCATAAAATTTGATAAACGTCATAGGTTAATCATACCTTGAATTTTCCAAAATATAGTTTTGTATATCTCGGGATGAAGAAAATAGTGGAATAAGAACCAAAATAACAGAAGTTGTTATGACCAGTGCGTTGTAACTCCTTGAGTCGATCTAAAGTTTAGATTGTGTCATGCTGGCTACAAATTATAACAACGAAGCTAATTATAATGTCAGAATAATCGTTTTCGAATTCAGAAAATTGTTCAATCCATGAGAGGCAGATATATCTTAGAAGCAATTAATAATAAAAAAAAAACTTTGTAGTAGAGTCTCTAAAGTACACACACAGACACATAGAAATAGTCAAAACTTAATTTTATCTTACTATACACACCGTTGGCATTGTCATCTTAAATTATGTTAAAGTACATATAATTATGAGATATGAATACCTTAATAAAAACAAATTTTCGTTCTCGTTCCCTAACTAAATATATAAACCCCCTCACACAACTCGACACTGATATGATAAGACCCATACAAATACTTATCAAATGTAAATGAATTCAATGCTATTTTTCTCAGTCTCCTCTTTACTTTAGTTACCTACTCATATTAAATGTCACAACACAGTTTGTATGCCCTGATGAGATCTACTTTTGTTTTAAATTGGAAGATAACGTAAAATTCATGCGTGACGTTAAATGCTTTCAAAACAAACTAGATCACGACAAAATAGTGATCTTTGAGAATGGACAAACATTTTCCTCTTTAACATTACTATTCCGTGGAAGATATATGTGGAACAGAAAAAAAAAAATTCTTTTCTCAAACCAGTTAAGTAAGAAAAATTTAAAAGAGGTCATAGTTCAGGTTTCTTTAAAAAAAAAAGTTCTCATGAATTTATTGTTTTTATATACTTAGTTTCTTAACTTTGACAATAAAATTCCTTGATGATCACGAAAGCTATACCTCTACATAAGATTTACCATTATGAGACATACCACAGTAGAAATGGTGCTATATCATTGGCATGTTAAATATACATATGTAAGAATAAAATCCGACTGAAACTGGTTATGCGCATATTCATAAAGCTAAGTACTATAGTTAAGTATAGATCGGATACATGAGTTGAAGTAAATGAGAATGTTGATTTTCATCCACATTATAATGCATAATTAATGAATATGCGGGAGATGAGGTGAGATATTAAAATAGAGGTAATAATGAAGAGATTTCATATTACACAGCCAGACCTGACAAAGTTGGAACGAAAAAGAGATTATTATAATCGTTATCTCCACTAACATAAAGTTTTTCCACTTTTCATAAGGCAGTAATGTGTGAAAGGTTGAATTTTCTATTAGTCAATCATGGGTAACTTTTGATATAATCAATAATAATAAAAATAAAGAAAAAACAAGTAAAAAAGCTAGAACTGGTCTAAGACCAATTCTTAAGATACCCTCTAGATGAATGCCCATATGAAATTTCGTATTGTTACCCTTCTGTGCAAGTTTGATTTTTGAAGTGGTTTTTCGCATATATTTCTAGAACGGTTTGTCGGACAGAAAAAATGATTATAACCAATTTTATAGGATTTCGTATTTGGAAGAAGTTTTTAGTACAATGAAAATGTCTTGGACTGATCGTTTTCACAGCATACGTAAAAAACCTAAATTTGTATATGGCAACACCAAGAAGGAGTAGCCCGATTTAGTCCATTTTTGAATTTTTTTTTGCTAGTACAATAAAAACACCATGTACCAAATTTCAGCTCTCTATATCGATGCGTTCTCATGCAGTGTCCAAATATATAGTGGAAAACGAAAGTTTTGTATGGCAACCCCCCAAAGGAGTTGCCCGATTTGTCTCATTTTTGAACTTAATTTTACTTTTTTTTTTGTTAAGTCCGTGTACAAAATTTCAGCTCATGGGTGTGCAATAATAAAAATATGAATTATTTTCCATTATTTTCATTAAAAAATCAGTATTTTTTTTTCGTATATGCAGTTGCAACTACACACAATAAAACAAAATCTAAATTTCTATTTTTATTTATAAAAGCAGAAAGTAATAGCGAAAGCTCTTCAATTTCAAATCGAACATCAATAGAAAGGCAATTACAACGAATTGACACAGGCTTGGGATTTTGGTGTTAATTATGAAAACAAATTCGAAATGTCGAAAGGTAATTCAGAAAGACTAAGAGCAGTTTTTAGTTTGTTTATTTGTTTTATGTGTTTGATTTTTTTTAACCTTAATAAAAGCTGTGCTCTTTTGTACGCGCTATCAAGTTCACTGTACTCTGCTTAAACAAAAAAACGCCTCAGACAACCAACAAAATTTATTTTTAAATCTTGATAGATTCCACATACAAATGTCAACCATTTTATTAGAGCTCTAGGAAAGATGGCGAATAAACAAAATGTTAATTAAAAAGGAAAAATATTAATTTGTGTCAGCTTCAGAAAAAAAAGCTATGACTACGTTTTAGCTGAAATTATAATAGACTCCTTTTGATGAATAGAACTACATATATTCAACGGGGTAGTGCAAGATTGCTCTAAATGCTCTACTTTACAGTATAGCTTTGCACTATCATCATTATCTCTATTGTACTTAGAATGAATCCCGTAGATTTCATATACTGTATCGAGCTGGAGTAGGAAGCTGTGAGAACTACTATCTGAGAAATATAGCTTTTGAATCGTCTACGTCTTAGTTACGCTCAATAAAATGAAATAACTTAGTTTCATCCATTTATTTGCAAATCTACCATTTTCTCTTACCTAATGGACTAATGATCCTGCATTACAGAAATAACAGAAAGAATCCCTTAGCATAAAAACTGCCTTGGGACTATTATTTGATCCCTGTTTATTTCCTAAGCTTTTAAAATTCGTATTGAGTCTCAAAGACCCCATTTGTTATCTTTTCGGTGGTAGGATCTTCAAAAACTACTAAACTTTGTGTAATGTAATCTATTAGCGGAGCCAGTTATGTAAATGATTGTATATTTTTCTTTTTTCTTTTCTATTGTCGACAGCCTTAATGAGATAGATCTTGAAGATATTTGGAAACTAGAACACAATATTCCAAATGCGTTTTTTGCAATCCTTCGAGCTCTCGATTACTTATCGTTAAAAATGCGTTCCTCATAATGCATAATATCACATCGTCATTCGGAAAATGTACTGTTTCATCAGACAAGACTGACATAAGCTGAGAGTCCTTCCACACATCACAAGTTTCTTTATAATTAGAAATTAAAATAACTGCTTTTGGGAAGACATTTTATTTGAACGAATTTGCCGTATAGAGACCCAAAACTCCAGTTGCAATAAATCTCAGTTATTTCTAACTTCAGCTTGGCATCCACGAGTCTGATTTTTCGATCTCATTTCTAATTTAAAATTTTTTGGTTTTTAAAAGAATCTGAATCCACTGTATGTAATTCTCTCAAAAAATATTCCAAGGATCCAATTATACATTTTATCCATTCTCGTACAATGACTTTCTTTTTCCTTAAAACTTTGTTTTCCAAAATTTCTCGTAATTTTTTTCGCTCAACAATTTATTGGCAGTATTTTAATAATAATTTTATTTCTTGAATTTCAGTAGTTCCACACCAGCTGATATTACTAATGAATGACTACTTAAATCAAAAAATTTATACCAATTACAGAAAATACTCTCAAGTTAATGTTCCATTTCACTAAAAAGTTGAAGTGCGTGGAATTAGTTTTCGTACTGGTGCAAGTAAACTGGTCATGAAGAGGTGGAGGACTGAAAAGAAGGTTACTTGGGGCAGTAACTTCGCTTGTGAAAACCATGCTTTAGGTGCCTTAAATTGGTTCCTTAAAGATTTTGTATCATTTTTACTTTTGGAGCAGTATGATCACCCTAATTGCTATGCTAGCCAACATTTTTATCATATTAACTATTTTTATGTGTAAGTAAATGTAGATACACTTATCAAATTAAGTTCGAGGATAGTAAGGCGAAGATATTCACAATAAAAGCGTGATTATAGACACAATAACATTGATATGTACGACAACAAAATATATAACATATAATTACGTGAATTAAATTTAGTAGCAAGTACTTAGTACATACTTAGTTGGCTATCGGAGAAAGTTACTAAGACATTATAAAAACACATTTTTCACTACAATTTGCCATTTTTTGCTAAAACAAACGCTCCTCACACTTTCAATTACAACTTCTTTTGTACCTATAAATGTTTTCATTATCGTACATACCTACATCTATCTAAAAACATACCAATTTTTTATTTTAACTTAATTTAATTCATTTTTAACATTAAAACTATGGCAGAAGATAGATTTGACTACCAGAGCAATTATTGGTCGACCTAAATGGTCGCGAAGAAAGCAAACCGCCGACAAGAAAAGTAAATTTTTCTTTCTAGTTAGTTTTTTATTGAAGTGCGAAGTTTGAAAACAAATGCTCTTCACAAAAATCGTGTTATCTAGCATGAATTAGCATCCAATTCAAATCACTATTCAGCAGTGGCATATATTATTGTAATTAGTCATCGCATTGAAAGGCTTTCTATGCATCACATGCAGACGGCCATGAAAGAGTGAGTTTATTGCGTGTTGTGCTTAATAGACACTTTGTGTTGTGAACGCTAGCAAAGTGTGATGCACTTATTATTGTTTGAGGCTTGGTTTTACAATCAAGTAAGTAATAAAAACGACAAGCCCTAAAATATGTTTATTCCTCCAGTTTCTAAATCTTAGAAAATCGGAAAATGCGGATGCGTAATCTATTTAAAATGTTGGGAATTTATGAAAAGTATGTATTAGATTTCGTTGACCCAAATTGTATTTAGATTTATCGAACATTTGTGAGTTTTAAATACGTAACACGTTTTCGTTGTGCTAAATCAACGGAAAATATAGTTAGCATTATGTCAAAGAGAGCTGCTACTTAAGCAGTCTAGACTTTTCAGCACATAGTACATACCTATTTCACCACATTACTGTTTTTGAAGGTGTGCCAGTTAATTGCACAAACCCAAGTGATGATATTCTGGGTGGAAAGAAATAATCAAATCTTTTTGTGCGCCTATCTAAGGTGAGTCGCGACTTTTCTTAAAGATTTTTTTGCATTCACGCCTCTTGTAAATTCGATATTTATGATAAATATCTACCTATAACCTTTTAGGAAGTTTTTTTTTGTTTTCTTAGTTTTTATATTTACATATTTCGTCAAGCGGATGTGCGAGTTGATGAGTTCATTTTTAGAATTTTTGATTTATGCTGTATTATATGGGTGTGAATGATGTATATATTTCATGGATATGCTCTGCCTATTTAGATTATAAGAGGTGACTAATGGTGATATATTGCTGAAACTGCATAGACAAATTTAGTGATACTTCAACACCCGGGAAGTCTATGTATATAATTCGAAAATATCAGCTGTGTTCTTTTGTGTACGCAGAACTGAGCAAAACAAAAGATACACAAAAGAACGTCTCGTACATTTGCATAGAAAGATTTAAATGAAGCGAACAGTACAAATAGTTTGTTTCAATCGACAGAACAATTTGTTCTTTCTAGGGAGTTCTAGAACAAGGTACACAAAAGAACACAACTATCATAGAAAATTGTTTACAGCGAAAGTAGCAAATATTTGAAGGCAAACGAAAGCGTCCATAATTCTTCCAACATTACAACTTGTAATGGAACGGAAGAGAATACCGCGAAAAAAAATTAATATAATATAAATTCACAAATAGTAGCTTAAAAACCAATATAAACTCAAGATGGGTAGATTAGGTTCGGTTAATGACTAGAATGGCAAAAAAACAAATAAAATTTAATTGCGTTGATGAATCGCAATTAAATTGTATTTTGTTTGCCATTCTAGTCATTAAGTCATTAATCAATAAAGTTTCATTTACTGCATATGTAAGTAGCCTCAAAAGTTATATATAGGTACATATATGTATAAGTTACGTCGAATTAATTTCCATTTTTCATAAAAGGAATGCCATTTTGAAAAATTCTAATTGTTATTCTCTCTCTTCAGGATCCTTTTTTGAATATAAACGAACTATCACACATAGAGAACAATAGAAATATAGGAGAACCCTAAAATATTAATGAGGGGTCGGACTGATTGATGTTTTCGAGCAGTTGTATCATTGTTCAATACCCGTAGTGCGTCGTTAAGTTCAAACATTTTTCTTCTAATTTTCTAAGTACGAACATATCTTCATGATAATAGCCTATCATATCGTATAACAAGTAGACATTAAAACTTCAAGTATACAGAAAAAATTTCGGCCATTAAATTCATTCCACATTTATTTCATCCAGTCGACATTTCTTTCGGACAATTTATTGCAGCAGCGGTAGATTGTATTATCAATATTGACACCTATGCATATCAGCTGCACATAATTTTATTGATCCCAAAGTGTTCCAATTTAGATGGCGATTATTCAACAAAGTCAAGTTGTCGTAACAGAAAAGTATGACAAAATAAAGGGTTTTTTTTCTAGAAATTTTTTTAATAAATGGGAAAGCAGTCTACTTTCCCGCATTTGTTTCAAGAGCAGTTCGTTGAACCAATATCAGGTCTTTACATTTCAAATTATATTAAAATGTTTATGTTTTCTTAGTATAACATTTTCGTATGGCAACCGTATCAAGGACTTGGCTATATTTGTTCTTTTAGAAAATGTCAGTTCTATTCTATTCATTTTGGAACTTAGATTTATAATTCTTGTAAAAAAGTAGTGTGCAAAATTTTAGTCCTTCAATGGACAGATAGATAGAGAGACATACAGACAGAGGGTACCTATACTTAATTTTGACCTGTCCAACTGCTCTATTATCTATTGTCAACACTAGCAATCAAACATGATTTATTCCATTCTTAAAGAGACTCTAGGGTACATAAGTAACATACTTTCTTGTGTAATTTTCTCTTCCGTCCGATTAAACTCGTCTCATATTAAAAAAAAAACACACATCATCCACTCGACACCAATTGATAGGTAACCTTTAAAACCATATTTTAAAAGAAGTGCCAATCGACATCGATGCATAACGTTTTCACTTTAAAATATCACTGCAGTCCTGTATGTATATGTATTATATGTAACCCTTCATTACCACGTTATATAAGTGCACGTTATAATCTTTAGTCGTAAGATAAAATGTACAAAAAATCGTAAAAAACCAGTCGGCATCGATCAATTCTGTTCGAACAGTTATAATTGGTCGCGCAATGAAATAACAGCAAACAAGTAAGATCCGATTCAACGATTGATCTTATTACCATTATTAGAGGGAAAAGGAGGTGAGGAAGGTGAAATTCGAATATCCGAATGAACGGGGGATCACGTTACTGGATCCGGTGTTGTTGGTTGGTAAAACAAAGTTGAAAAACCGTGGATAGCGTGTGTTTGCACTGAATTAAAGCTTAGTGATTTTGCAGTTAAACCTGTTTGTATGTATGGGGTACGGATGATCAAAATATTTTCTTCGCTAATTTTTTTCTCTTAACAAATCATTAGCATAAGAAGAGTACCTATCTACTTACCTACCTACCTACTCTATCTATACTTAATTAAGTATATATAAAACTCCAAGATGAAAATTAGCGAAATATTCACGTATTTGGTGATGATAACATAATTCCATATGGCACGAACTCCATTGAGTCGTCAATAAACTCCACCACCGATCACGGTAGCGGTAATCATGCTGATGAATTTCTAGAAGTGAAATTTTAATTTTAATTTATCTCTATACGGTTATACAAATGAAAGTCTGATTTAGATTAAAATTAGCAATTATTTACGCGATAATCAGGGTACTAAATGCAAGATTGTACGAAGTGCATGGCTATAATTGTAGGTTCGGCATGGGCTTTGCATGTGCGATAGCAAAGGAACATACATTTTTCAAGTAGGTAATAGATTGATAAATATAATTACATATAACTTGGGGCAAAATGAATAAAATTTTAAAACTTTTTGCCTACTTATCTTAAGAGCATTTGGGTTTTATATAATCTCAAATGCCTACATAAGTTATGACCTTCAGTCCTCATTTCATATTGAAAAGTTCTTTAACGCGAATTCGGCGTTTTCTCTGGTATTCAATATTTTCTCTTTCGAATCCTGATGATCTGATTACGCAATATATAACTAATGTGTTGGAGTGTTGGATAAATTATTCAACTGCTTTATGGTTTAACTGGCGAATATTCAAACTTATTAACGAGCGTGGCTATACTTGTATCATATTTGTAAACGTAAAAAAAGCTCGAATGTCCATCCATTCAAACGCGAAGAAAACGGGGATTGGAAAATCTTTCGGAATTCGAGTGTCTGAAATCCTGGCCTTCATCCTCAACTTAAAAATTCATGTGTTCCGTCAACGCTTCTAGCTCTAATAATGATAAGGAAGAATTAAATTTTTAGATGCTTAATCAATTATGAGCAATATTTACGAGCTGCTTTTTTTTAATTCGGTGCTGTTGGAATGGATGGTATTTCTGTTTGTTTGTGGGGTCTGCGATCCGGAAGCTGGCGGGCCTGCAAAGGCTTGCCTGCTTGGGTATTACAGGCTCCATGCGATCTACGGCTACTGCTGCTCTTGATATTCTACTGCCACCCCTGGATCTAGTCATTCAGGCAGATGCCAAAAGGGTTGTGTGGAGGTTGCGCTCATGGGGATGTTGGGAGGACGGCTGGACTGGCTCATTACTCTCTGGCGTACAGGCTGGACTTGCAAAACCCTCTGGCCAATATGCCACGTGATTCGATGGTACCTGAGCTTCGGTTTGGGCGTCGCTTCTATGTGAGCTTTCCTGGAAGGGAATCGTGGACTGAGGGAAGTGCCTTATCGAGCCTTTCCCCGTCCGCTCTAAAAATCTTCACCGACGGCTCTCTCACTAATGAGGGAGCTGGGGCGGGTGTCTACTTTCCTAAGCCTGATATTGGGATGGAGTACTCACTTGGAAGACATATCACTGTCTTCCATGTTGAAGTCATATCGATAGCAGCGAAGTTAAGGTGAAAACCCAATGAACGCGGCAGGCGTCGCGTCGCTTTGGCAGTTCTCCGCGGCAGACGCGTGTAGGATTTGAGCAAGGCCCAATGGACGCGTCGAGTTGGTACTCTTAAGATTTATTTATAAAAAGAAAAAGTGATAGAAAAGCTTGAGTTATTATTTAAAAGTGAAATAGGGGATATATCAGAGTTATTAGATGTGGCAGTTCTTGAATTTACAGCTTACTAAGCATATAAACAGTTTAAAATCAATCAAAAGAACTGTCAAAGCGTCTGCCGCGCGTTAAAAGTAGAATATTGCTCTACTTTCGCGTCGAATTCAGCAAGCGCGGCAGCCATTTGGCCAGTACGAACTTAAACACGTATATTCTATTAAACTGTCAAAGCGACACGATGCCTGCCGCGTTCATTGGGTTTTCGCCTTAGCCCTTGATATGCAAATCAAGGAGAAGGACATTGCTATCCTTTCAGATAGTCAGGCAGCCTTGATGGCTCTGAGTGCCCTCGGATAACATCTAAGTTACTGGGGGATTGCAGATCGTCTGTGGATAAGTTGTGTATCCACAACAAGGTGTCCCTTCTGTGGTTTCTTGGTCACATGGTGATCACGGGGAATGAAAGGGCTGACCTTCTAGCGAGGGCTGGCTCTGATTTATCGTTCCTCGGGGCGGAACCCGCCGTAGGCGTTGCTACCTCGAGTATCGCATCTCTCATCAAATCGGATGTTCATTGGAAGCATCATCAGAGATGGGAGAACCTGAGCACTTGTAGGTACACAAAATTGTTTCTTGATGGACCCAATGAGAATATTTTCGATTTTCTTCTGGGGGTCGGAAGGAAACAATGTAGAACTGGTTAACATCATCACCGGCCACAGCTCACTTCACGCTCATCTAACAAGGATAGGAGTTGTTGACAGCTCTGAGTGTCTGTCCTGCCTGGAGGGAGAGCCCGAGACAACCGAACCCTTTTTGTGTGCTTGTTCGGCCTTCGCACAGTGTAGGCTGCATACTCTAGGGTCTGCTCTTCTATCTGTGGATGAGCTGAAAACGGTACCTCACCAAGACCTGATCCGCTTCATTAAGAGGACAGGAAGGTTTTGGTGAATGGCCTTCTAACAGGACAGCACAATGGGCTGCTATGGCCTCCATGCTTGGGATAGGGTCTCCTGTCCCTCTGCCTTTAAAATAAGAAAATAAAAAAATACTTCCTTCTAGTTATCCTGCTAGCCTTAATCAATCTTATTCCTAAAATAAAGCGATCCTCATCTCCAGAATGTCCTATCAATATTTTTTGATACTTCTCTAAATTGTTGGCGAAGCTAATAGTTTTATAGCGGGAAATGTACTTGTTTGCTGATAATACATTTTCCAACGATATCATAGTATTTTTTTTATACTACCGGACTAACTTACTGATAACAAAAGAATTGGAATTGTTCAAGGCATGGCTACTCCTTGTAGCTGTCTCTCTTGATTTTTTTAGAATTGATTCCATTAAGAATGAATGTATTAAATTGAGCAATAAATTTAATTTCTTCCACTTAATTGTTAAACTCATAATCTGTGGTTCTTATCATCATTTATGTATGTATATCCCTCAAGCTGTTCAGAAGTTTATTGATATGTTATCGATCAATCTACATCATGATAACGCCTCTTTCCCTACAGCATCGTAAACAAATGAGCTTTTGCCCACTTAAAATCCTATTCACACTATTCATCAAGCAAGCTTTCGCCAGTCAATCGTCCATCACCTATCCGTCAATTTTTATTGCATTCACACTAGACCGTCATCTGTCCATCAGTTTTCCTTCTCTACATGCCAATGGTTCGATTCAACTGCATTGCAGTCGGAGGCCTGATGGATAGTGTGAATAGTCCTTCAAATGTAGAATTAATGTCTCTTTTGGTGCTTCTTAGAATTTTTTTTATTATCTTGGAGAAACAGCCTTGGCAACATTCTCGCCTTTGCATTAGTTTTAGACTTAAGGGCCTGAGAAGAAGATGTTGATGATTGATATTCCACCATTGGAGCTTTTTGTTTCGAACAACTTCTATTTTGCACGAGTCCTAAAATCGGCTAAACTATCTGCCGGCGTGTTATTGACTAAATTAACAAATTAGTATGTATGAGGGACATCTCTTAATATTCAATTAATTGGTTTTAAAGCCAAATTTATCTATAATAAATAAATAACCTTTCTGAAATTTTCTCAAATACTTTTTAAACATCATCTTAAAATATCTCAATTCTTGTTACGTCTGTTACGTCCTAGATAATTTAGCCGAAAGCAACCTAAATTGCATTTACAACAAAAAAATCTGTGTTATATGTATGCAATTGATCATCTTCTAAATTCTTATGTTGTGTTACAAATTAAATGCAAGTTAATAATGTAAGAAACAATTTTAAATACTTATACAACAATTTGAATTTCCATTCAGAAACAAGCACATTTCTTATTTAAATTTTAAATTTTTATTCGATTTGGTCTGTTTGTTTAGCAAACATTAAGGCAAAAAAGTAAGTAAAATAGCTACCGTTCCTAACTTTAATTACATTTCAGCACGCAATTATTATCTTTTGTACATGTGGGAAATAGATGTACGCGTAAATTACAGTTAGAAACTTTTCTGATAAAATATTTATTATTAACTTGAATTTTATACATGAGAAAAGTATTATAAATGAATGGATGAAAAATATAATTGACAATTACTTCATCCTACTGCCCTATGATGACCTCCTTCCTGCCAAAAATTAATCGAGCAGATTTACCACAGCTATCTTTCGAATAAAAAAAAAAGCTTCGATATCGAGGCTATTTCTAAAAACTTTTACTTCGTATTCATAGATAAAAAAAAGCCATTAGAATAAGGGTAGAGCTTACGTTAGTTTCATGGATCATAGTAGGTACATAAATGCTCGGTTCCCGGAAAAATTTAATATTGGACTTTTCAAAGGAGAGTTTATGAGTTGTATTTCAGTATATATTTTTTTATATACTCTATGTGCAAAAATCTTCCCATGAAAATTAATAAGATAAAAAATAAATTTGAATAATTTTGTTCAAAATTAAACATACTCATACCATAGGTACGTACAAAAAATCTTCATCACTAAGCTTAATTTAATAAGCTCTTCATTGAGACGGAAAAAGTATTACACAATTTCTTCCATGAATTATCTCCTCCCTCATGTTCCATATTAGCAAAAATTTTTTCGGATTATAAAACAAACAAAAAAACCAATAACCGAACAAAAATTGATGTTTGCTTTAACATTGGTTTTATGTTAATTCATTCATTTTAGCCACTATCCAAATATTCACACAATGACCTTCAATTCAAAATCTACTCCACTAACCCACAACTGTTATATAAGACAATGCGCCAACTCAGATGATTATGAATTGAATGAAATTTCTTTTGGCATGGGTATGCCAACTCAAAATAGTTTTGAATAAATTTCAAAGCACGTAGATATTTCTAAAAGATAACTATGTACGTGCGCGTTCACCTAATTTTTATCTGTATGTATAAGATAAACTAAGATAAAAGTTTTCATAAATTACCGAGTCATAAGCATGCTAGTTTCCCGAAATTAACTATCACTTTTGAATTAAAATTCAATTAACATGCCTTAAACTGGGTTTGCTATGTCCAAAAATTCTTGTACTACATATACATATCTATGGTAACAGATCACCATAGATATTTTAAAATATTATGAGTACTGTCGACCGCATTCCAATCATTTCCCTTTAGTATGGCTACCTTTAACAGCATAAATTCCAGAATGGCGAATGGTTGCTGCTGTTGGTAAAGATATACTTATATATATATATACCTTCTTCAAGTACATAAGAAATATCCATACATATAATGATGTGATGCCATCAGAAAATGCATAATGATGAGGACGTGTGATTTTTCTATGTGGGCTTTGTTTGTCTAAAAAAAGCGCTAAAGGTGGGCTCTGCAAGCTTTATAAATCATTTATTCTGTTTTTGCAATGAAAAGATGACTGTTTAATTCAAATTAATGAAGAGTTGGTAAAGAGTGGACAATAATTTTGCAATTGTAGTTTTGAATTTTTATTTTTGGAGAATAGAGGTCCGCTTTCATTTACAAGAAACTGAGATATGACTAGATTAGCTGGTCTTTCAAAATTTAGCTGACTATTCAGGAATGCAATCAGAGTGAACAATCTACAATCTACTCCTCATTTAATCATTATAGCCAGGGACAAATCATCCTCTCCAATATGTTCTCTTCGATGAATTCAAGTAACAGAAAGCAAACTTTACTATTCTCGACCCTGCCTGCCGTTGCTGACATAAATCTTTTCGCGATACACGTCGGAAGGAAGTGATAAAACCTACAGTTATTTTATCTAACTCCATGTACGAATCATCTGGTTCAGTCTAAGCACTATTTTGGCTGGGGGAGCACTGATGAGTGATCCTGTAATTTTTTGAAAGCCATTTTCATAAATTCTCTGCAGTTGAACATTGCCTACCCCCAACAGCCGATCTTAACACAAAAGGACTGATGCCAGTAATGTTTGTATGCGATCACCTCGATTCAGTCAACTCTCAGCAATTATTAAAGTAATCTATTTTTGCTTACCTCAGTTGTTGATATCCGCAGTTTTCCAGATATTATAGTGAGCATTTTACTACCACATCCAGCCAAGATCGTCTTGACAAACTAAGCCGCTTACCTCAAACGATGGGGGTAACAGTCGTTCGACCGACATTTAGGTCTCCAGTTTTTAGCCGTTTTAGTGTCCTTCAATATCTGTCAGCGCAACCCCTCATATTCCTAGAGTAGAACATGTAACGTCACAAAATTACTTGACCACATGATCCTGAGATAGATCGCAAATGTTGTCCTTCCAGAATATCGATTGCTCTCTCTCTCACTATCGTTTATCGTCAAAAATAAATTTCATATGTACATATAATTTGCATGCGAGATTCCGAATAAATTAATTACTTACACGAAGAATTGCATAATTCCTGCTGCTTTTATAGAGGCCAACATTCACCTTTCAAAAACTTGTCGAAACCTTGGAATTTTAAACTATATGTTCCTATATGTATCTCAGTGATAATTATATCCGAGTTCTTTCTACCTACCCCAGAAAAAAAAGAAACACTCAAATAAAACCTATGCAAAATTTTTGTATAATAAATGACATGTAACACAAACTCAGGTGACAATTATCCATGTGATTACACCTACATACTTAATTACAAGAAGAAAATTCCTGTTTTTACTAATTTAAATCGTTTTTTTTTTTTGGTTTTCTTTTCAGATATGCCATTCCAGTGACACACTACCACTACACAAATATTAACTTCAATTAATATTTATGACGACGTAATCGTGCCAACATTTTGATAGCATTCGGAGAAAGATGGACTGGTCTGAAGGAGACCTTGTCTGGTTTGATCCAGGCTTGGGTCATCCGATTCCCGGAGAAATTCAAGAGGTTCATAGAGCTGCTCAGGTCATCATTGTTCAAGCGCTCATAAAAGGAAAAGTAAGTTAAAGATAAAAATTATGTTATTTATTTATGAATTTATGCTAAAAGTATGCTATTTTCCAGCAAAAACAGAAGTTTTAGCTATTAACCAATCTATTTAGATCCACTACCACTACTACTAAAATATCCCCCGTAGGCAAACAGATATTGGTTATTAGAACTGGTTAAGCTTGAAACGAAAATTGCTCAGGGCCTGGCTGGTTTTAATGTGATGTGCAGAAATGCGTTAAGAAGGAGGGGCACATTTTTCTAACATATGTACATGTGTATGTAGGTATAACAGTTAATCCACACTAGCAAGGCGTAATACGATATTAGATATTACATACCTATTGCTCTTTATCTGGCATGAATTGAATGATTCTACAGAATGTAAAAAATTCGCCATCACACCATCACATCCAGTCGCTAACAGATAGAAGTGGATTAGGCAAGGACAATTACTTGCGAACGTTATGAAGTGCAATAATATGCCGCATTACTTGGAGATTAGTTACAGACTGAAAAAAAAACTATATCACGACAGAAGTTGTTTATCTAATAGAAAGGAGTCGTGTTGTAACAATTCAGCGTGAGTTTTATGACTTTTCGCGATTAATTATAGCCATAGCGTGGCTCAGATTGCATAAAGTAAATATTTCAATTTGTTTTTGGTGTTTAATACAATTTCAATAGAATCTTGTTGTTACTGTTGACTTCACCTGTGACGATCACATTCCTATTTAGATATTGAATACTTCAACGTGAGTGTTCCGAAACATTAATTCTATTCAATGCTTAATTTGAATGTGTCGAATGATTTCATATAAGGACTGTATTGCTTTAAATTATAGCGAAATTCGATTATTCTATATTCCGTTGGAGCTATACTGCTACTAATATCACATTCTGCACGAATATATACGATCATGTAAAAGGATTTATGGTGGAGGAAGTAACAGTGGTGCCAACGATTGTATAAAAAAAATTATATAATAGATTCTTCAATGGTCAGCTACGAACTGGAGTGCTTATTAGGTTTTTATAAGACCAATAAGACCGATTTCTTAAGCTTAGTCGATTTTTTTTCGAAAATGCCCCCCCCCCCCCTCGTAGAAACTATTCAAAAAGGAGTATATTGACAGAACGCCTCTTAAAACAAAAGTGATCCTATGCTTTTAAAATTTAAAAAATCCTTAATTCAACATTTTTCGAAACATTTTATTTAACTCTTAAGAAGTATTCAGATGGGTAAAAATCTATCGTTGCTATCTCCAAAATAAAACGGTTTCACTATTACACCATGCTTAGATTAATTTTAGAGCATTCTGTCTCGCCGGGACTCTTTCTAATCTGTTTATTGTTAACGAAATTTAGATGGTTTAGATAATTTTCATCTCAACTCTATCTAGGAGAAGAATAGTGTTCGAGACGTTTAGCACAATGACTGGAAATGATAATCCGTCACAAGGGGGGCTCTCAAACCATTGATTAGGTCAGCCCCACTAAAAAAATTGCGTTTGACCAATGTATTCTTTATTATTTATTCAAAATTCATCTAGTTGATTACTACAATATTACTACAATATTTATTACAAAAGAAGTTATTCCATGCAAAAAAAAAAGAGAAAAACGAAATGCAAAACAATAGAAACAAAAGACAAAAGCAAAAAACAAGGAAGCAGATAAACTTAACTAATATCCGATTTGAGCTGATTTTTCAGTCGCAGTCTTGAAAAATTCAAATTAATACTGTCGAAATGCTCATAAATGCTCATGGCGGGACATGACAGTTAAAGGTTCGTTCGACTTCTGAGCGAGCGGGTCGGAGTTAATATACCAATTGAGCTTAACAGAAGTGGGGAATTGATATTTCCCTTCAAAATATCAAAAATAAAGACAATTCTAGAGATATTACGTCTAGTTTACAGCGTCTGCAAGGATAACAAATTTAAGCGATCTATATAGGCAGGTAAAATTACAGGGTTACTTCAAGGAAGGCCACGGAGTGCGAATCGGAGGAATCTGCGTTGAACAGCTTCAATGCGAATAATCTGCACTTGGTAGTAAGGGGACCAGACTGGGCTGGGATATTCTAGTATCGACCTGATAAAGGTGCAGTAAAGAAGTTTGGTAATGTAAGGGTCGTCAAATACCTTAGACCATCTCTTAACAAATGCCAAAATCGAATTGACCCTACTGATTATGTAATCGATGTAATCCTCAATCCTCTCAATCCCCTCAACCTATCCAGCAAATCCTGGTCATAAATGTTAATTTACTGTTATTTTTAAGCTACCTACGCCTCACGATGAAAGTATTTCTCAGTTATTAAGAAACAAAGCACAAAAAAAAATAAGGATTAGAGTGGAAATCGTTTGAGTCTAAAAACCGCAAACATCTCAGGAATATTTTGATGAACATATTTCAAATTAGGCAACGGCTATTGTATTTTTATTTTCAATATATTTCTAGTGGCAATACCGATGAAAACATCTGAATTAATCACATATCAATAGTATTGAGTGTATTTCCACGTTAAGAGATTTTCTCTAAATTGAGTCGAACAACTTTGTACTGACATACTAACAAGTTTACGGATGGATAGTATGAACGCTAGCAATTGCAATCAAAGAAAAAGAAATTATTAAGTGGAAATGATAATTACAGTCAGGAAAACACCCTGTTTTATACCTATGTACTTGTCTCCATGGTATTATTATCACCTCTTCAAACATTATCAATTACACTATGCTACTCAGCCGTATGCACCACTTTTTCACTATCCCAAGAACATGGAGGCTTGAGATATTGCCGGCTACTATCATAAAACTAGGAACATTTATACTTAAATGAAATGGCAAGCACGCGAAACTAGCATGAGCATGTATAGCATGGTATCAGCAAATACTGAAATAAAATTATATTCAATTGAGGAACGATTGGAAGATGTTTTCATCTAGATATCTAGCACGTTTCTCTTGCGCATTATTGGTGCCTTGTTAGAATCAGGCGCACAACTCGTTTAGAGTCTTTTTTTTTCATAGATGCACTTTTACCATCAGAAGAAGAAGAAAACTTAAAGAAAAGCGTAAGACATACTCAGACCCTCAGTATGTGTTGAAACACTTTTAGAACCGGATTAAATAGTTTATATTTCTCTTCGGAGTGATAAGCTTAAAATGTTGTGTGCTCTAATTGTGTGTTAACTGCTGTGCTGCAAAAATTGTGTCAAATTTTATAAAAAATAGTTCAATTGTGGGTTCATTATAACGTTAAGTGAAAAATGTGTGATAAAACTGGGAAATAAGGGGCCAATGCGGATTGTTTGTTTTTCAACTGAACCATGGCAGAAGAATGGTTCGGCTAGTCCCAGTCCAATTCCATCTCCTTCCCTTTTGATACTATCAAAATCAGTTTTAAGAAGGCAGCGTTCTGAGGATTTAGAGGAAGTTCCTGTAATGGAGAGTTCAATTCAAAAGAAACGGCGTATGAGGAAACGGTTACAATATCGCTGTCCTCAAATTGTTAAGAAATTGTCGACCCTTTGCAGTGATGTTATCGCTAGAAATGTTAGAAATCACTGAGTACATTAGCTTTAGAATTATAGTGGTTTTAAAATTTATAATAAAAATGTTTTTTTTTTATTATACTTAAATTTTTTATAAAAAGTTATAACTTGTTTTGTTTTTTATATTTTAGCCACAAACGTTCACGCTAGCGCCTGGGGAAGGAAATATTCGAGCTCGGCAGGATCTGGGAAGCAATGGAGTTGATGATATGACACAATTGCAAGATCTTCATGAAGCCTCATTACTTTGGAATCTACGTATTCGCTATGATAAAGGTCTAATATACACATTTGCTGGAAGTATATTGATAGCAGTGAACCCCTATAAGATGTTCCCAGACTCTTATGGACTTGAAGTCGCCAAACAGTATGCTGGTAAACCTTTAGGTACACTTCAACCACATTTATTTGCAATTGGTGCAGCAGCACATGCATCTCTACCATCTCCACAAGTTGTAGTTATATCTGGAGAGTCGGGATCCGGGAAGACAGAATCAACAAAATTGGTCATGCAATATTTGGCAGCTGTTGTGCCTGGCGGTGGATCTGCGTCAGCTGTTATAACTGAACAAATCCTAGAAGCCGCTCCATTGCTGGAGGCATTTGGAAATGCTAGAACCACACGAAATGATAATAGTTCAAGATTTGGTAAATACTTGGAAGTTTATTTCAAGTCTGGTGCAATTGTTGGAGCCAAAATTACACAATATCTTCTGGAGAAATCCAGAATTGTAACTCAAGCACCAGGAGAGAGAAACTATCATGTATTCTACGAATTGTTGGGTGGATTACCAGAAGCAGAGAAATCCAAGTATGGACTTCTAGAAGCTGATAAATATTTTTATCTAAATCAAGGAAGTTCAGATTGTGCCCCGGGACGAGTAGACTGGGAATCATTACAAGGTGCAATGCAAGTTCTAGGAGTATCTGAAAGTGAACGAGAAGGAATTGTAAGAGTCTTAGCATCTGTTCTGCATCTCGGCAATGTTTACTTTCATCGGCGACAACTTCGCCACGGTCAAGAAGGTGTTGAAGTTGGATCAGATGCTGAAATTAAATGGGCAGCGCATTTATTACATATATCTGCAGAAGGTCTTCATAGATCGTTGACAACACGAGTAACTGAAGCCAGATCAGAAAGGCTGCATACACCATTAGGTATTGATCAAGCTCTTGATGCCAGAGATGCTTTTGCTAAAGCTTTATATGCGGGACTTTTTAATTGGTTAGTGTCACGTATAAATTCAATCGTTCATAAGGGTGGAACGCACGATGCCCATCGTATCTCTATTCTTGATATATTCGGATTTGAAGACTTAGCAGAAAATTCATTCGAACAACTCTGCATAAATTACGCCAACGAAAATCTACAGCTATATTTCAATAAACATGTTTTTAAATTAGAACAGGCAGAATATGCTAGAGAACGCCTTGAATGGACGCCATTAACCTGGGAAGATAATCTTCCAGTGATTCACTTGTTAGCGAAAAAACCTGTCGGCATTTTTCATCTGCTCGATGACGAGTCAAATTTTCCTCGTGCTTCTGATATGAGTTTTCTTGAAAAATGCCACTATAACCACGCATTAAATGAGCTTTACTCTCGTCCTCGTATAGGTGCACAAGAATTTGGCATTACTCATTATGCTGGGCAAGTATGGTACTGTGTGGATGGGTTTTTGGACAAAAATCGAGATGCTCTGCGACCTGATGTACTTGAGCTGTTAGGTTTGAGTAAACTACAACTTGTCACTGATATGACAAAGCAATTGAGAGCTCAACGGGATGCTGGAAAAACTTTACCGAAAGGATCGAACGGAAGATTTGTTACAATGAAACCCCGGACACCAACAGTAGCGGCTAGATTTTCAGATTCTCTACAGCAACTTTTGCAATCCATGAGCAGATGCAATCCATGGTTTGTGCGTTGCATAAAGCCAAACAATGAAAAACAAGCTTTAAAAATGGATATGCCATGCGTTCTTCAGCAACTGCGATATCTGGGTATGTTAGACACTATTCAAATTCGACAAAAAGGCTATCCAGTGCGATTAAGATTTCAACATTTTGTAGAAAGATATCGTCACCTTATGAAAGGTCCTCTTCCAAGAGGTACACCATATCGGGAGCTCTGTCGAACTGTCTTGGAGTCTTTACCAAAAACTGGCGTGGAAGGTCCTGACTTCCAACTCGGTGCTACTCGTGTTTTTCTTCGTGAAGCTCTTCATCGAATGCTTGAAAGTGGGCGCTCAGAGCGTTTAAAGAATGCAGCAGTTGCTATTCAAAAGAATGTTCGTGGTATGCTTGTTAGAAAGAAATTAGGCAGGCAAAGACGTGCTGCCACAAAAATACAGTCAGTATGGCGTGGTCATCGTGAGCACAAAAAATATAGAGCACTTAAGGTTGGTGCAATCAAAGCTCAATCATTATGGCGCGGAAAATCGCAGCGAAGACGGTACACAAAATTAAAACTTGAAATGAAGCGCCAGAAAGAACGTGAAAAGGCTCAAAAGGAACGTCAAGCACAAAAAGCAGCCAAAGAGGCTGCAGAAAGAACACAAGTAGCCTACTTGGATATACCAGCTGAGCTTGCTTTTATATTTTCAAAAACTGAAAACTGGACACCCTTGCATGGTGATAGGCATCTGATAAAAGTGGTTGGAACTGTTCCAGGGCCTCCTGTAGCTTCTGATTTACCTAGAGATCTCGATCAATTTGGATTCGGTAAATTCAGTTCAGTGTACTGTAATGGATTAAAACTATCACCTAGACGAGAACCAATTGCAGCACCTTTCCTCTCAAGAGCAGCTTCTAGAGATCAAGATTTTCAGGATGCATTAGCTGTGTTCAAATTAATTTTAAGATGGACAACCGATTCAACATTGGATGCTAGCAAAGAGAAGATTTTAGCTGACTATATAGTTCACAAAGGTCTGTCATCACGAGGACTCAGAGATGAGATATTAGTTCAACTCTGCAATCAGGCACATCGAGCTGAAGAGGCTCAAGCTCAAAGGATTTGGCAATTAATGTCTCTTTGCTTATCGTGTTTTCAACCTGGTTCGGCCTTTAGCAAATATCTAATGAAATTTATATCTGATAATGGACCTCCAGTTATGAAAGAAACGCTGCTAAAGAAATTATTACGAAATACTGGAAATTTTCAATCTCCTCCTTGCAGATCATTTCCTCCAGCTTGGATTGAATGGAGGTCTACATCTAGAATGTCTGATATTGCCGTAGCCCTTACTTTACCGGACGATGTTAGTCAGACCGTAGCAGTAGATTCGTGGACAACATGTGAAGAAGCAGCTTCCTTAGCTATTTCTTCTTTAGGAATATCAAATCAAGGATGGACAGTTGTTCTAGACGATGGCGGTTTAATATCAGATTCATGTGGATTAGATTTTATTTTGGATTTAGTTTCTGAAAAAGAATTATGTCCAGCTTTTCCAGCGGTACGTAGTGACTTACTTAGATCAGGGCGAAAATCTTCGCGGATTACAGTCTCCGAGATTGACAATAATACTCCTAAGCGACCTCAAGTTCCACCTCCTGATCCTCCACAGTCAAAAACTCCGACTAAATTGGAAGACCCTATTCCAGAACCAATTATGGAGAAGAAAATACCTGAATACACACATCACTATGAAGGCACATCGCGAAAAACATCACATGAATTACTCTCCCGTAGTTCAGCTCTTAATGAGCGATATTTCGAGCCTGAGAAGTCTCGTTCTCGTTCACTTGATGATCTTTTATCAGGTGACACTAACGACATCATTACTACGCCAGAACCGGAGCCGTTAACTAATCTTGGTCTATCAGAGAGTCGATTGAATGATAGATACCATTCTGCAGAGCGTTTAGCTCCAACTACCAAAGAACCAACGCAACGATATCAAAAATCGCAATATGCTGGTCGACGTTCAGCTGGTTCTCATTCCAGTAAATACATGGATAAATCCGAATACGCTACTCGATCCTCAGCAATGTCAGATACAAGTGAAGCACCTTCTTTAGCTAGCCATGTCAGACGAGTACGGGTGCCATCTCAAGCATCCGATGTCGATCAATTCTTAGATGATCTTTTCAGTCCTGTGCTAGATGGTTCATTAGATGAATTGTCGGATGCTAGATCTTTAGCCGCCAGTATAAGAGGTGGCAAGAGGAAGACATTTTTAGAAGCTCCTCTTTTGGATGAGGACGTAAACCAGCTAACTTTTGCACATAGCCTTTCTGCTAAAATCAAAGGTGGTGGAAGCAAAACGGATTCAGATAACACAACAAGCACGTCAAAGGATATTTCTTTGGATGAGTATATAACTGGACTATTTCAACCAATTTTCGTAAATGACTCTATAAAAAAATTAACCGAAAAAGCTGAACTGGTTGATATAATTAAAGGAGGTGGTACTGCTCATCAACAGGGAACAGCAACAAATGGTTTCGTCACGTCACCAACTGTCATGAGTCCGCTTAGTCCATTGACACCAATTACTACAAATCCTTTGTTAATGATGGGCCAAATGCCGCCTGATACTTTAATGCAAATGATTAACATTCCATCTGGAGCTGACCCACAAGCTTATCAACAGCAAGTTCAAAGAGCTTTCCTTCAGTCAGCAATGGCACAGAATTTACAAATCCAACAACAATTGCTGGCACAGAATCAAGCACTTCAAACTCTTCTTAGCCAACAGGAAACAACACCAACGTCGCCAACAACTGTACAAAGTACGACAGTAACACTAACACGTGATCTAACTGCAGTCACTACCAGAAAACAAAGTTTCAAAAACAGAATCTCACAATTTTCAGAACCAGATAGAAATAGAAAAGCTTCTTCAGATAGTGGAGGATCATTGATTCCACCGCCGCCACCTCCTCCAATGCCTCCACCTATCGAATTCAAAGATCCTTCAGAAGCCCGACCCTTTTTAGATCCCTACGGGCGTGCAAAGACTGTCAGAATTGGTAAATGGAGATGGCCTCCACCACAGGACAGCCAGCAAAATGATACAGACGACGATTTTCTACATTTTAAAATGCGTCAAAATCAAAGAAAGAATACACCTCAGTCACAGACACACAGTAGTGCAGGATCACCGAATGGTTCAACGATAGAATGGGAAGAATTCGAAATTGAACACAGTAAGATTGTTGCAATCCAACACAAACCAACACATCAACAACATCCAATGAATGAACAATACATGAGAAAAGCTCCTAAACAAGAGTCTTCTCAACAGAATCAGAATTCAACTCAATCTACAAAATTATCAAGGCGGAGCTATGAAATCGGTGCTGAACGGCCTCCTCCAGGTAGTGTTGGTAAGCTTAAGCTTAGCTCAGAAATGCGACAACGGCTCGAACAAGTGACTGCAGGACATTCAGTTCGTTCCTCTGTAAGCACGAAATCAGAACAACGCGCTCCAGCAAAACTTGAAGATGCCCGAAAGATGATGCTTCAGCAACAATTAAGTGGTTCTCTCAATGGAAATGGGGAACGTTCGGAAAGCCCTGATTTACCTTCAGTTCGTTCTAAAGTGGAAAGAATGGAAGCCAGTAAACGTCCACCACCACCACCATGGCCAACTTTTTTGCCGCCAGCACAACAGGCTTCTGGTCCACCCCCACCTATTCGACCGGCAAACAATTCTCTTCCACCAGTGCCAGTTATCCATGATTTAGAATCTGAACGCGATTTGTTGTATCAATCCCAGCAGCACGCGGATATTCCAGCTTTTGTACAAAGGCAAGAACGTGATACGTTTGGTGCTCGGCATAACTGGAATGGATCAGACGTATCAAAAGAAACTTTTGACTCCTGGGGAAGAGCGGAAGCTGCAAAATTAGATATGGTTTATGAGACAAGTTTCAAGAAGGAAATTATCATTGAAAGGGATCGATCAAGATCTCGTTCACGATCAAGAGATAGAGAAAACTTTTCGGAATCAGTATGGGACAGAACTGAAGTCGAAGGTCCACCTTCTAGTAGCAGTGATCGTGAACGTGATAAAGATCGTGAAAAGAGAGAGAGACTCTATGAAATAAAGCAGGTTGAACGTGAACGTGAAAGTCATAAGGTCTACCATCCGGCACCCCCTAAAGTAACACAAGCTACTGTTCCAGATCGAGAAATATATAGGAAATCAACAGCAACAACAGCCACAACAAGTCAAGTATTATCAGATAGGGCGACATTCAAAACGCATATGGCTCAGAAATATGCTAAAGAACGGGAAAGAAAAACATCCGCCTCAACTATGATATCACAAAATACAGAAAAGCAAGACGATACTGACATAGGGGATGATTGGCCAGTTCCAACAATTCCAGCACCTGTACCAGCACCGCCATCCTTTAAATCACCTGCAAATGCATGCTTGACATATAATCGAGTCTTGTGGAAGTTACGAGTTCGCAAAGAAGTTTTTCACCCCACAGAGCCTATTGGGCCACCAGTCGCATTAGATCTTTTATTTGCTCAAATTGCTTCTGATGTTTTCGGTATAACATCTTGCCTCCGAATTTCACCACAAGAAAAACGAAGTGCTCTTAATTTGCTAAGTGGTCATGGAGTTACAGCGGAAAATATGCGTGGACAAGTGCGAGCCATAGTGAAGCGTCATCTTGTTGAAATGGCTCGAGGTTGGCCCTTGTATTTTGCTAGATTGTTTGCGGTCAATGGGGCTCCACAGTTTCCGGATGTTTCAATTCTTGCTGTTTCGCATAACGGTGTCTATTTAGCCCGTCGTGATTCTGAATATCTGATTGTTGTCCGTTCACTGCCATTCATCGAACTTCAAGGTGCTGTAACATTGCCCAGGCCAGCAGCTTTGCAATTG
>CAWVNZ010001976.1:0-59054 GCA_963930735.1 Dioctria linearis
AATCACAAAGCAATTGGAAGTAAATCTTTTCGACATCGACAAAATCGACGAACTAATAAATGCGGAACATAGAATTTCAAAAATAGCCTTGTTTATTGCTGTAGGTTATCTACCTAAGTATGCTATCGGTATTCTAAATGAAAATGACGCAAAGTACTACGACGAGCAGATTCAAATCCTCAATAGAATCGAGAACCATCTGCAAAAATTAATTCAAAATCAAACATCTGTGGTTGAGACTACTATAAATTTGTTCGCCAAAACAAGAGTATCAATTAAGGAAGAGTTTCAGAACATTGGAAAACAGTTCGCAAAATATTCGGAAATCTTAAACCGCGTGAATAAAGAAGAAGCTCTCACTAGCAAAACACTAGAGTTTGAAAAATTCATATCTCATGTTACTCTGTTGGTACTTAGGCATCAAAACACACAAAACACAATTTTAAACCTTTTACAGAATTTCAAATATAAGACTGCATCCGATTATTCTTACCCCAAAGCAACTTATGAAAGCAGCAATGGATATTCAAAATAATATCCCGACAACCTTAACCTTACCAGCACCTTTAAGTGAGACCAATATTCAATATTATTACAGAGTCGGTGCGGTTGATATATCTCACGTAAACAACAAACTTTTGTTCGAATTCAAAATCCCTCTTCTTTTAGAGAGTCGTATAACCTCTACAAGGGAATACCTATTCCTACTCCATCAAATTTAAAAATGGTATTTATTAAACCAAGCACTGAATACGTACTGATGGATCCCAATAAAGAACATTACTACCCATGGACAAGCTCGATTTTCAAGCTTATATATTAGATGTTTACGAAGATCACTTATGTAAAGCAAGTCACCCCGTCTTCAATACAAACTTGGAGCACAATCCATGCGAAGTCGATTTATTAATCCATCCTAAAACTATCCCTAGTACTTGTGAAATACGGGAAGTTAATTCAATGGACTTTTGGATACAGTTGTCCCAACCAAATCAATGGATTTTCGCCATGGCAAACGAAATAAGCGTCGAAATATTGTGCGAAGACTCCATAAATGAGGAAAAAACGATTACATTCGTTGTTAGCGGAACATTGATAATCTCATCCGGATGTTCCTTGAGAGGCAACAAATTTATCATTAGGGGACATGACTCTAAAACAACTAAATTAAATAGGGCTTACATGCCAAATGTCAACCTAACCCAATTTTCAAAAAGGGGCATTTCACTAAGTCAAATAACATTATCCCTAAAACATTATTCCTTAAACACTTAGACGACGAAAGTCTAGAAAAACTATACGCAGACCTAAAAGTTTTAAAGGAGCAAGAAAGCAAAGATCTGACCCTTGTGTCCGAACACGATATACACCATTATACTACCATTTATGTTGTAATAGCAATAATTTTTATAAGAGTAACTTATCTAATTTGTAAAAAGAAGCTAAAAGCCAAGATTAAAATAAAACCAAGTCTAGAAATACCTCTAGCCAAAAAGGAAATACCAAATATTTCGAAACGAGTCCAATGCGAAGATACAATACAAAATGTAAATATAACGCCTAAACCAGCGCCATTATGTCGTACTACCAAGTAAGATTTAAATTGCTAAAGTAGAACTCTTGCAACAAAATGTTGCACTGACTTTTGTATTATTCAGATTATTGTGTAAAACATATGTATATGCCTCTTTTGGTGAGACGTGCATTACTTTTAGGGAAATTATGCGAAAATAAGAGTAAAATACTACTAAGCAAAAATAGCAATAATGCAAAAAATAGCAAAGAAATTTAGCAATAAGGTAGGTTTATTCGCATTAAAAAAAAACAAAAAAAAATGTTTTTTATACTAAATTCATGGTATAGTCTCAGATTTTTTATACTAAATTCATAATATAGTTTTATATTTTTTACTAAATTTACGGTATAGTTTTATATTTTTTTATTAAATTTATAGAATAGTTTGAAATTTATTAATATCTCTGTATTGACGCAAAAATCATGGCACACAGTGCAGGATAGTACTATAAAGATAGCATTTTCTTTTTCTTTATCAAGATTTTTTTTTAAATATTTCTAATAATGTTAAATGAATTCTTTGTAAATTTACTCATCTTAACAATAAAGCGACCCATTGGTGCGAATCGTGTTGGATTAAGAGCATCCGCAGGCGGACTAGGCTCGAATTTTAAATACAGAAGAACAGTAATATGTTTCATTAGTAACATTTTCTTTGTTTCAATAGTAAATTCTCGCCGGTATCAGCTGTCAGTATGGACCACATCTCAGTGCGTTTCCGTCGCCCGACATTTGTTTTGCTTACTTACGTATCTTGCTCATTAAAAGTCTCAGTCTTCAAAGGAAGAACTTCGACTTTCTCTAAGGGTGATGGTGTGTTATAGCCCAACCTACTCCGATATCTGAAACTATCCAGATATCGCATTTCATATAAATTATATTACTTGCACATGTATCTTAAATATTTCCTGCTTAAGTGCAACGTAATTATCCATATATCACACTTCATACATGTGCCCTAAAATTGTATTACTTGCACATGTATCTAAATTATTTCCTGCTTAAGCGCAACATAAACAATAAAATCATAAGCAAATCATGAAATACTTGAGACAAGACATGCTGACCAAGCATAAATTACGTAAGTTATGAAATTCACGGTCAAGCGACGGAGGTGTTGATAGCTGGATCAGCTACAAAAAGATAAGAAAATTGAGCCGAGCCACGAATTAAAGAAAAGAAAAGCAGGCAGTTGCGCTTCATCTAACGATCAGTTCGGCAAGAATAATTTGAGTTAAGCGAATAACAAATAATAACTAAATTTTGTAAATTAATAGTAAATCTATTGTGAAATTTTAAGATTAACTAAATTTTGTAAAAACCGGAGTGAAACTTGAAGAATAAATAGAAACTTAATTTTGTGGAACCGGGAACATTCGCGTTTTCGTTACTTAATCCTAGACAGACCTTTATTCTATTTACAGATTCTGGCACTGGACACACCATATACTAGCGAAGTATAGAAAGGAGTATTGGAACACACCTTCAATTTTATATAACACTGATTGGAACACATTGCATTTGATATAACACACTTAACTTCTCTTAAACAAAACCGTTGTTCTTTTTTGATTTTTCAATCTATTTGTTTGAACCGAACCAACTCGACCAAGTTTTTTTTCAACTTTCCTTTCGACGGGTCAAAATTCAACCACCTTTTTTTTAAACGACCGATTCGACTCTTCCAAAACAACTCAACTCAACTACTTTAAAAACCCGACTCAACTCTTGATCACCTTGATCAAGAGCCGTTGTTCAGGGTAGAAAATGCTTAATTGCATTTTCTTACCATGAGAAAATTTTACGATTAATTCTGGACTTGTTCAATCTTGTCCAGAATTATTCGCGTTGGCCGATGGCTTCAAAAATGTAATCTTACATTTTTTAAAACATCAGCCACCGTCCCGTCGTTTGAAATCGCGGCGCGCATAAACATACAATGCCTTTATGCGGCGCGCGTTTGTTATCACGAAAGCTTTTATCGTAATATGTATGTACGTATGTACACACATATTGAATTTTTCGCGGCAAATCGTACTGAAGGTACGATTTGCCTTTTGATGTATTTTTTAATTCAATTGTTTGAATGGCGAAATTTGTAAGTAAAACGACTTGGGTTGTAAACTGAAATTTTTGTTTTTCCCAAGTCGTTTTATGTGAAGAATTTGTATGGTACGTGAGGAAAATTGCTGATGGAATTTTTTGTTTTAAGCATGATTAGCTTATGTGAAAAATTAATGAATATAATTTTTATTTTCTGCCCTTTTTCAGGTTTATACGAAAAATTCTATTTCTTTTTTATATGAAAATTATGTTACTTTAGGTATATAACAACATTCCGCTCTATACAAATCACAAAGACCATATGGGACCCTTCCCTAAGAGTTCGAAAGGGAATCTGCATCTAATAGGAATGATAGACACATTTACTAAACTCCTTATTCTCAAACCCACAAGGTCTACAATGACTAGAGGTGTAATTAGAATGCTGGATGAAGTGTCACAATATTTTGGATTTCCGAATCGTATCGTCACAGATAGATACACCTTTCACGAGCTCCGCATGTATTGTAATAGCAACGACATACAACATATTCAAACAACTGTGAGGACTCCACGAGCTAATGGGCAGATTGAACGATATTTTAGAACCGATAAGTCTGCCATAACAACAACTACACAAAATAGTCAAGGACGAGATTGAGATGTAAATATTCCGGCAATTAAATGGCACTAAATAGCATGAAACAAGAGTTACTAATGAGCTATCGACCCACGGATATACTACAAAACAAGCTAGTAATCGCTTTACAGGAAATCTGTGAAGGAGAGGAAGAAGAAGAGGTGCCGTTGAATGCATTAAGAGAAACAATATTGCGCAAAATGGACGAAAAACACCGAGCACCACGACTGTATCAACAAGGAGACTTAGTTTTGGTAAAACAAGAGCCCACCTTAACTGGAGAGTAGAAAAAAATCCAACCCAGATATAAAGGACCTTATCAAGTGAAGACTGTTCTTCAAAACGATAGATATGTTGTATCAGATACACCAGCCACGAGGATATCCCAGAAACCATACGAATCTATACATGGAGCAGATCGATTAAAACCCTGGTTCAATAGAAGACATGTCATTCGATGCTTCAAGCTCAGACGAAGAGCCGAATGAAGATGAATTATCTGGACTATAAGTTTGTTTTTTGGAAATACTTTTGTGTACAAGATTTTTCTTTTGCACCCATATATAGGGTGACAGTACATTTGCTTACCCGTGTAAATGTGGCTGTAAATGACGATGGAAATAAATGATGAAGAAGTTTGAAAGTACTTATCGTTTTGTATCGGTTTCAGTTGGTGCCTGTTAGTAGGTAAATTATACCCCTTCTAGTCCAAAACGCCTATATATATATATTGCAATGCGAAAGGGGAGTGAGTTAAATATAAGACGGCAATCACTGAGGATAGTGATAATGTAGGTTGGCCGAGCTAAAACAAGATAAATGCAAATTCCAGGAAAACCCGACTGGAGGAAAATGAAAATGAGTCTGCTACCTTCTGTGGGTAACAAAACTTGCCGATCTTAATGGCACCAAAGTAGGTAAAATGTGTTGTCTTTCAGTAGAAAAATAAAGTAATGGCATTAGCCTGGCGACAGTACTTCCCTAGTTAAATCTTTGTCGGCATGTTTGGGTCTGTCCGCATTTAGTGCATGTTTAACATTTATTGATATAAGTATGTAAAAGGATAAGTATGGATGCATGAGCATATTGCTATCTAACACGTGCAATGTAAGGAATGATCGGCTTTGGTGATCGAGAAATTTTGTTTTAGTCTGGTCGCTGCATTAAGAACGTTAGAAAGTTAAATTATCAGCGGGCACGGAAGGTAGTTGATAGAATTCTGATAGTTGAGACTTGTCGTGTAATACATAGTAAAAAAATTCCAAGCTATAAAATTAAATGTAACACAACACTGTTGAAGATATACACAATAAAATTATCTTTAATATACAAAGGGAGACAACTAATCACTTCAAAGTCCACCGAAAAAGTGATGAAATAATTCATTCATGATAAACAAGAATAAACATGCATAATTTTTCCCCCCTTTCAAGAAATTTTGAATTGCTGGTGTGGAAAATTCCATCCATGTGGAATTTTACATTGATTGTATTGTAAATTACCATGCAGCACTACCAATCCAAACTGTTCAACATGTAAATTTAAATTTTTGTGTGAATTCTCAATTTTCAATGGATTATTAACAAGGATATCCTCTAATATTAGACGGATAAAGCCGTGTACTTATTTTTCATGTATTTTTAGATAAGAGTGTGAAATTATACAAAAAAACTTAAACTTTGACCACATTACTTGTAGTAAAATTGTAATAATTTTTTACTGTGCATACAAGTGTGTGTATCCAAATTCGTGAGTGAAATTTCGGAGGGATTTCATAGGCGAAAATTGTGCTTGTCATAAAAACTTGCTACAGCCGTTGCCGCATATATGTAGGGCAAAAGTTTCCTAATAATTCCTGGAACTAATATTAAACTACTGACAACGCTTCAGTTAGAATATGCACATATGTATATGTGTGTATGTGCTGAAATGTAGTTCTAGCTAGTTGTATACCCACCACCTACTCATAGTGGACCAATCTCATATAAGCTTTTTCATGTAAGTTTTATTAGTTGTGCAAACGTGCTTGGTTTCATCGTAATATTTAGACCGTTTTTCTTGTGATGACTTTCACTTACTTTTTATTGTTTGTGATTCATTTTTATATGCCATTTAGGGTGCCATCTTAATTGCAACAAATATACTAATCATTTTACCACTTCAATTTATGTTCTACTTTTTGAAAATTGGTTTTTATTTTTTAAGAGAAAACTAATAAGTTTTAAATCACAAGTTGGAAACAGAATATTTAAGCAGAATAACGAATTTATTCCGAACATTTCAAGTGGAACTAATATCGACGAAATATGGGCAGAACAATTCTGAATACCCGAGCGAACTATAAGATCCTTGATCTTTATCATGTCTAGAGGATGTTAAATATTCTCCGAAACCATTAAATTACAAACCTAATTTGATTTTTCACATAGCCAAGTTGAATAAGACTCGCACTCAAAAGGGGTTGGAAGAAAGGGAAACAAAATTTTATTATCTCAAATCTTCCGCATCGTTTAGATTTAAAAGTATAATTGAGTTAAAATGAATTTCAAAGTTATGAATTCATCTTAATTTAGAAATTTTAAAAAAGATCAAATTAATAACTGAATTAGCAAGTAGTGAATTTCAAACATTCAATCAGGATTGCCATAAATTGTTGGGCCCTTAATATCATTGCAGTAAATAAACTGTAGTAAGTAAGGGCAAGATATCTGCCCTAGGTTCCTGACAAAGTACATATTGGTTAGTTTTTCATTATTAAATAAAATCAAAGGCAATACGGTAACCTGAAAATATCTTGGTTTGGAAAATGTTGAGCGTGATATAAAATAATCTTTAAGAATTTGTATGAATGCCCGGAAAACTCTTGTAGCTCAATGCCACCAGGCGAAATGTTCCAGAATCGAATCATGTGAGCAGTGTAAGGCCCTTCTTGAGTTGAAAGCCAACATCTAGGTATGTAGATATTATGTCTTATATGAGGAATTTAAAGATCGAATCATCCTGCTGTAGTAGTATTTAAGTTTGAATGGTACAAAAGAGGCTGAAAGTAAAAAATTACGTTTCAAATACATGGATATGTATGGGAACCTCCTGGAAAGTTTCGCTTCATGAGGTAAATGGAAGGTCTAAAATAATTTTTCATATCGACGGCGTGAATATAAATATATACATAGCTTACTTACAACCATCAGAATATAAAAATGCAGACTAAAAAGCATTGGTCTAAGAATTGATCCCTGAAGAACTCCATTAGTTAGTGAGAACTGATAAAAGCAATTACCTTTTTGATACTTTTTGACAGAGGGATTATTTGCAGTGATCGAAGTAGTAAGTATTTTATTTGTAAAAAGTACATGGTTTACACGCAATAAGGATCCTTTATCGAGCATTGAGTAGATAACAATTGTCACCTTAATGACTGCATTTTCATAAATGTGTTTTGGTCGAAATGCTGATTACCATTCATCCATGAGATTTTCTATCAAGCACATGCTGTTGAATCTGCCAGTATGACATTTTTGTAATACACACAAATTAAAAACAGTAATCCGAGGAAGTCAAGACCGCTGATTTCTTTCCGATACACAGGACGTCGGATTTGGTAATGAAATTATCGAAAACATTTTAAACAATGTTCCAATGATAAGATTAATTCATGGCGAATAGTATTTGATTCGACAGTTACAATGGCATTAAGTACTTCACTGCCATCAACTCCTCCACAGCTTTACCTTGTTGCCGCTGCTTTCACATATTGTAACTAATGGGGGATAAAACTGTTCATTACTTGGTATTCTTTAATTACCAACGAAATACATGATCAATGAAGACATTGACAAATTTTCGTTGGCTCGGTGTTACAGACTAGTAAGTATTAGGAAATAGTGTTTTGGATAGTAAAACAAATTTGCAGATTTGATTCTGTTTATTAAGAGTTATATGCTGATGAACTTCTCTTGTTGTAAGAATGTCTAAAGTCGAGCTATTTCCACTATTATAGAGTCGATTTTATTTGGACGAGCTAATTTTGAGCCATTGGTAAATGACTCACACTATGTTAAGAGGAATTCAGAGACAATTGGAACAAAATTCTTGTATTGTTATTGCGGTTCATTTTAATACCATACAGTAGGATTGGAAAAAATCGTCATCCAGTTTTCTAAGATATAAGTAAAAAGAAGGTTATAATTGTTCTACGCCCAATTTCGGCAAGAATGTGAGTTTGAAAATGTGCTCGACATATTGTTAATTTTCGCATTTCGTTTTAGACCAGTTTCCCTAGGATGGTAATATTCTAATAATTTTCATAGGATTTTATGTTAAAGTATACGTGAATTAACCAAATTTGTGTATGCAACCGTATTAAAAGATTCCTTAATTTATTCCATCTTAAAATTTCACCGGAAATTTTAAAGTAATTATTGAACCAGTGCCCAAATATTCGAAATCGGACTTTATATGTATATGGCAATTCTACGAAGATTTTACCCGAATGTTCCTTTTTGTGATGTCAGATCAAGAATTTCTGCGTAATGTATAAAATTTTTGCTCTGCACGTTAATGGATTAATATGCAGTAGATATCCAATAATGCAGCAAAATGTTGATATGGCAACTATACGAAATTTAGTTGCCAAATTGGCAATTAATTTCATTAATGCAGATATGTCCGTATATTTGTTTACGTCATTTTTATAATAAAATCTTGCGAGCGATCATAAAAACCAGAGAAACAAAATGAAACATGAAAATCTATTAAGGATAATAAAGCCGGGCTTATCTTTCAACATCATAAAAACAAACACGGTGAGTACATTTATTTCCACTTTTTCATATACATTTATGTATGTGTGTATGTATTTCTGGATAGATAGTGCTTATATACAATTTGATATATTACATCAAATCATAGCAGAAATGTGATCCAATGCTAAACCAGCTTCATATATTCTTAAGAGAGAAGGCCCTACACATAGGACCTCCATCAATCACTTGTAGGCTTGTAGCCCATATAACATTTTGAAATATATGGTTAATGAATTAAAGGTCCTCCTCATCATCATTCCCACCAAAATTGCTAGCTAGTATAACAAACTTGAGCTAGTAAGGAAGGGCGTTTAACTAAATTGTAACGTATTGCATGATGTTGGTCTACCATGAAGATGTTGAGTTTATTTAAAATATCGGTTCAATTCGTCCAACATATCCTTAGAAAAATGTTTTGAAAATTGTGAACATCTGAAAACGTTTCATACGATACCACCTAAAAGTATTTTGTGACTCAGCGAGTTTCATATTCTTCATAAATAGACTCTAAAAGTCATCATCATTATCTTGAGTCATAATATATACATATATGTGTGTATGCATAGAGATAGCACTCAATCAAGTCAAGATAGTCTTTAAGGTGGATGAATATTTTTTTCAGAGAATGCCCTTGGAAGATGAGGTGAGGTAATATGTAGCATTCCTTACTCCATTCTTTCTCAATAGAGTAATCCGAAACATCTGGGTTGCTGGGATCCTTGATGGTATTATCTATTAGGTAAGCAGCGATAAGTAACAAAAAGGACTCACCGTCATTCAGGACAGCAGATCAAACCGGTCATTATTTACAGAGTCATGTATTATGATTTTCATATGTTTCTGTCATTACTCCTCCTGTTGACATGTTTACTTTTGATTGGCATGAACTTGACAATATCTCGACTAATACAGAACACAACATTTTAGCCCGTTTTTGACTCACCGATATATATACCTACCTCAAAAAATATTTCATATATAACCAAACCCACCGGCACCGGTGGGCAGTTGAATGCATTTCGTTGGGGATATCAGAATTCACAAGAGTACGAATTAAATTATTGTCATATGTTCTTTTCCTAAAATGGTACATTTGTATAGCTGAAACATTTACTGAGACATTCATAAGTAAACCCTATTTTGGAAGCATTTAAAATTCTTAACTGACATACGACACGTAAAAATCAATAGCTTCCATTCTAATGCAATAAATTTTATATGTGGAATCACTCAACGTTCTATTCTAGGGCCGCTATTATTTATCGTTTATATTGATGATTAACCGGAACTTATTCCATAGCTGATGTACAAATAAATATATGCGAAGGATGTACACAGTTTTATAAGCTATCCTACTGGCCTGCCTCGAAATCGCATTTTGAACTTAATACTCTTCAGCGAATATAGTTCTTTCATATACCCCCATAGCACTTAGAGTATGTAACGAATCTTGGTATAATGCTAAACTCTCAGATAAGCTACTTTATATAAAAGTCTTGTTGAATTTGTCTTTCACTGTCTAGATTCTGACTGTTCACGAAAATTACAGATTGCATTTAATAATTGCGTGAGATTTGTATTTAAACTTCGACATTTCGATCACATAAGCCAATAATGAAATGTAATTTTTAGATGTCCCCTTAAAACGTGTCCCTTTGCATCGTACATAACACATGTCCATCCAATCTATATTTCAATGCCATCATTATTTTTAAGCACTTTTAATGGAATGTCAGTATGGTCTACGATTTCATCTAATCAGAATATAAAAATAATCAATAAAAACTTAAATAAGCAATTTCTGCAAGTCCAGTTCATATCTCGCGCAAAAACTCTCCCTCCCACATTATTTCTTGATCATTACACTCAATATTTACATCTTTGTAAAAAAAATAGAAAAAAAGCATAAAAAAACTTTCGTTATTCCGTGCTAAATGTAGAAGAATGCAACTAGAAATGCTTTCGTCTTCTTTTGGAGTGCTCGGTGGGCACTTTTATCGGGGTTTCTGGTTAATTATATTAAGTTTCCTCTTTACCGGGCTGTTATTTGCAGAAAACGGACTTTGCCGATATTTAGATTGACGCGATGCTTTGCATTTAATTATTTAGAAGTGGTTGAAAACTTCAGACAAGATTTAATTTTAATTCAATTAATCGAAGAAACCACACAATTAATTTGACAAATTGAGACAAAATATATTTGAAATTTACATAGGTACATAATTTTGTAAGAACAAATATTTGGCTTTTAGAAGATTTCTGTAATGTAGAAAGGAGCAATAAGAGTATGATCACCTCAAAAGAAGTTGAATTGAAAATTGAAATATATGAGAGATTTATTTTAATGAAATTGTGGATTTTGATAATTTTAATTTGAAAATATTTGGCCTACGACACCTCCAAAGTCATTGATAAGTGATAATGCAATCTCTGTTGTAATTCAAAATAAGATCAATTAAAATCGTTTTAATAAGATGAGGAGGTGATAGATAACGGAAATTAAGATTTTACTATGTATTTGCGTTGGAAGCTGACCAATGAAGGAGTTTGGCTATTGAGAGTTCCTCTCAAGTTGTTTAACCAAGAGATCTCGAAGATAGTCCTCAATGGGGTGATGCTTGCACTTTCGTACAAAAAAGTGTTGGGAAAGTAGGTACCGGTAGGTTTTCTATACAGTTCTATCCAGGCTTTCAGGATATTTCTTTCAAGAGTGCCAATATGCCTTGTACGGGTTGGCGAAATGGGTGTGCCAGATCTGGGAGAAATAGCTGATAACTGGGCAGATAAGCTGCTATGAGCAGCTTTGTATCTTTAGGAAGACGGTTTCTACATGTAATAATGGGGTTTAATAGGCTTAATAGGCAGCAGGCATCTAGCTTTCCTCATGACCAGTACGTCGTAATTGTTGAATTTGAACATAATTCTGAAAGAGACACCAATATACTTGAAGTTTTTGAAGGCTGGAGTTTTTCATCAATGACTTTGACCTCGATTTCAATGTTATCAGCACGTGTAGCAATATTGGATCTTCCTCTGTTGGAGCAGTTTCTGATGGTCGTTAGACTTATGCAGAATGTGACGTATACTTATATTCCATATCGTGTAAAATTCTCCAAATCACATATATGATTCCTAAAATACTTAAGTACCACATTCTTCCCAAATGCCATGGACCTTTTACAAACAATATATTTTCGACTTACATAATCAGGATATGTCCCAGCTGCAGTACAGACATAGGCGTACACAGAAAATGTTCGACTGGCTCTCTCCTTCCAGGCAGGACAGACACACAAGGCTATCAACAACTCCCATCTTCCTTAGATGAACGTGAAGCGAGTAGTGGCCGGTGAAGATGCCAACCACAGTTCTACATTATTTCTATTGGGCCCATAAAGAAAAACTTCAGCTGCAAATGAGCATTTACGTTAATATTATTTCCAAAAATGGCCAAAGTATTAAAGTAATGGTAAAAAATTCCGAAATATTTAAAATATTTAATTTTGAGCGCCATAACTCCGGGAGGAGAGGAGTGGGGGAGACTGGATACAAAAGTAGCACTTTGTAATTTTACTTTGATTTCTGGCCATCAATCATATTTTCTAAAAATGGATGTAGCCATTTCCAACTTTCTATACTCTACAAATATACATTATAGTTACTTGGATTCTCACACTTACGTAGCTGCAAAATAACAACAGTGTCTACTGTTACTATCGTTTTCAGCGTCAGGATGAAAGTAACACGGTGTGGGTCGATAGTAACACTGTAAAGGTCCTGCGTAATATTATATGTACAATGAAAAAAAAAAACAAACGCAAGACTAAATCAAATTATTTATTAGACCAATAAGGGACAAAAAGTAGAAGACAAGCGAAACATAAAATATTTTTTCTCACGAATGACAGAAAAATAACATAACTTTTTCTTCTTTTTAAATAATAGTTTACCCTTAGGCAGTAATGAGATTAACTTTACTGGGATTAACGATTCTATTTCCCTATTCAGACTCGCAATTATGGCAAACGTAGTATAAATCACCTTTGTTGCACGCAGCCTGAGATCATTTTAATCATGGGCCATCCCACACGAGTATTCCTTATGAAGTATACAAACAGGTTTTCTGGGGACCTTACCTCTTCCCCAGAAAACCTGTTTGTATATTGGAGAAGGAATACCCGTGTGGGATGGCTCAACAACTCTAAACAAAGGAGCCGAACGCAATCTTCTTCATCAGAAGCATCGTACTGGGAAGGCTGCCTATTTTCTTTTCCTGACCTTTTCCTTTTTCAGATGGTAGTTTTCTCTTGCCTTTTCCTGTAGCGGAATATTGCTTTTCTGGCTTTATTTTTTTTTGTTATATTCTCCTTCAATTGCATTTTTTATGGCTATCTGTTAGCATCGCAGTTTTGGGTTTTTTAACACCCCCTTTGGATTGGACACCCAATTGAAAGTTATTTTGATTTTAGCATGTTCATCCGTCTGTCCGTCTGTGCGCATGATAACTCGAGAACGCGTATACTTAGAGAGCTGAAGTTTGTACACAGACTTTAAAAAAAAACATTAAGTTCGTGTTTTCATAGAAATAGCAAATAAAATATCAGAAATGGACTAAATCGGGCAACCTCATTCTGGGGTTGCCATATAAAATGTAGGTTTTTTAAATATATGGGAGAACGATCAGTCCTAGACATTTTTATTGTATAACAAATTTCTTCAGAATACGAAATCCTATAAAATTGCTGATAATAACTTTTTCTGTCCTACCAACCGTTTCTAGAAATATATGCGAACAACCACTTCAAAAATCAAACTTGCATAAATCGGCGATCATACGAAATCTTATACGGGCATTCATCTAGGGTATCATAAGAATTGGTCGTAGACTAATTCTAGCTTTTTTACTTCTTGTTTCTGATCTTGGATGAGTTCGCGGTAGAGGTCTTATATTTTTAGTGAATAGGGAATTGGCTGCGTTAAAGTTGCTTGTAGGCCACTAGGTCCTGGTTGTGACGAGCTTGGTGATTGGGCTGAGGTAGCAGCGTTTAACAGCTGATTACCGTCATCAGTCTTTACGGTTGATACATACCAGAGAGTTGGTGGATCGAGAATGTTAGATCTGATCATTAATTTGGTTACTCGGTGCGGTTCGGGAAGATCAGCCGCTTCAATCGTCCTATCAACTTCTAAGGTTGATGGTTGAATTTCGTTACTGGCCTGCAAGGGACGTTCGGGAGCACATTGAGAAATCAACTGCGGTAATGATATGCCTATTAAAAGAACTCATACCAGTGCAGGTAAAACCAGCAATAGCATTTCTGTTGGTGACGGCAAGAGGAAATGCTTCTCTGACAATCCCAGGAATGTAATGTACAGTCAAAAGTTGAGGTATGTGGCCTCCTTGAGCATTTATAGCATTAAAAACAGTTACTAACTTCCCACGTTCGGCAGAAGTTACTTCACCTACTTGTTTAGTTCCTCTATGAGGGGATATTTTGTTTGGTCTTTGGTCTGTCGTCACCCCTGTCGCCTCTCTTGGCTGAAATTTATACCAATCCATGACGTCTGATAAGTTATCAAAAAATTTATTAACGTCATTTTCATTAAAGTTCGAGGCGCGGGACGGACTTGTTGCCTGTGGGCTTCTCAGAGATAGGATAATGAGTCGACTTAAAAATCCAGTTAACCATTTTTTGCCCGCCACGTAATTTTTATTTCACTTCTCCAGAAATTTGTTTTTATATTGAATCGCGAAATTGTATGCCAACTTTCGCACTTCAGTCGGGACTAATCTGAAGTATACCTTGGAGCTCTCAATTATAAAGTCCTGTAAAACTTTTTCTTCTGCAGGAGTGAAGACCCGGTTGACGCAACGGAAGCCAACTCTCGCATTGGTATTCCTGAGTATGAATCTTTATAACCTGGCAAACATTGTATTTTTTCGCCTGTGCTCTTATCTTCATATTGTCTTTGAAGTGCTCACCTGCACCGTTTTTTTTTATAGATTACTGTGTCAGTGGTGTTTCTCTTCGTTTTTCTAATTCGTTGCCGCAGCATTCTGATTCAACAAAAATAAATAAAAAAGGATTGAAGACATGCACACTGATATTATAAATCAACGGGGAAAAAAGTAACATGCTATGTTACTTTGGAACCAACGACGTTTTTATTGTTGAATATGTCACTACCTTAAAATGGAATGTGCTGCACAAAAATAATTTTTAACATTCTACAGACAATCCAATTACGAGTTGCTATGCAAATATTCACAGTGATATCATCATCTTAACACTACCTAAATACTAAATGAATAAACATCAAAAAACTTACTTTTGGTCCGTAAAATCACGTATCGTCCTCTAACATAACCTAACAGCGCGGCACGAATTCGACGACTGATCATAAGCGCGGGAGGCATCGCGAGTTGATATGAAATGTTTGAGTGCGTCGATTCTGTCATTGGACAATTCTACAGAGCGTTTGTTCCTTTCGACCCGCTGTTACTTTTGTACCCGGTCTCCCCTACAGGGCTGGTTGAGCAGTCGTTGCATAGGCCATGAGGTTCTACATACAATGAGATGAGATAACGGTGCCCGCATATCAACCCTGTACTTTTTAAGGTGCAAGGCGTTTGGTGAAAAACTATATACATTTTATTAATCACCCTGTAATTGATTGCCTTTCCCCGTACCATACAATTTATTGTTTGCCTACCTCTCATCTTGAAACTCCTTGCATTGTTGTAGTCCAATGAAAATAGTGCAAAACAAAAACAAAAATATCTCAAGAAATAAAATTACTTTCTACCTAATTCATTTTCTAAATGATCCCCGTAAATAATTCTGATTTTTCCATGAAAAATTTTCGCTCATAAACACAGAGAGTATAGCGCCATGTATCCGTTCAGTTTATTTTCATGGAGAGAAACCACTTGTGGATGTGGCTCGTAATCTTAGGCGCGACATCATGGCGCCATTCTTAGTCACATCAGAATTGATTTTTCTCTCCGAAAGCTTGGATGTTTAGGAGCATGGATAATTTTTGTTTTCTTTAAGGAAAGATTTTAAGTTTGGTGAATAATAATATTTTCGAGAGTATAAAGGATTTAACTAGAATTAGATAAAGAAAATAGAAATAATTGGTAGATAGGTTTAGGTAATCACATTGCATATATAAATAAGTTGCATAGCTAGAGAAATGCACTCAGTGCATATAAATTAAATAATCATCACAATCTCTATGTCAGTATTCCCCGTTAGGAATTGGAACGCTAGAATAAAAAGTGATCGGAATTAATCATAAAGGGGCCTCTGTGCATAGTGTGTTATGAATAAATTGTTTGGCACAAGAAATTCGTGTTCTTTATTTACATTTTGGAATTGGTTTATTTTATTAAAAAGATATGCAAATCAAATATGATAATAGGCTAGTCAATAAAGACAATCAGCTCACTTCAATTCGAAATTTAAATTTTGTGCAATATGGGAATTTTGCAAATGAGCAAAAAAATTAGAAATTTAATTTTTCAACCATCGGGGAGGCCCGGAGCATACGAAATAATACAAAAATAACTTTTTTTAACTTGTATAAATAATTTAAAAATTCCTAAAAGCTTAAAGCAGTGAATGCCTGTATAAAGGCCGAAATACAATAATCTCGATACAACATTTACGGCGACAAATTATGTGTTGACCATGTGTAGCGTATTCCCCATACGCTACCACTATTTCTTCCCTTCTTTTTTTTTACTTCCTTTCGGCTTCTCTACCTTCTGTAGAGAAACCCCCATAACTTTCCCCAGAGTACCTGAAAAGGGGTTGGAAAAGTGTACATACTTTCGAGAAGTAGCCCTATGCTACTTCTCCATATAACTAAAAAACCCTAAAAATAAAAGTTATATATTTCCGAGAAGCAGCCTTATGCTTCTTCTCCATATGAATAAAAACCCTGAAAATAAAAGTTATATATTTCCGAGAAGTAGCCCTATGCTACTTCTCCATATAAATAAAAACCCTGAAAATTAAAAGTTATCCATTTTTGAGAAGTAGCCCTAGGTACTTCTCAATATTTTATCAATCCTGCAAATAAACGAAAAAAAAAATCCCAAAAGAAAACATATCTATACATACCCGCATACAAGTCTAGATCTAAAAAACAACGAAAAAGAAAAAAATAATAAATCATTTTCAAACAAAAACTCTAAATTGTGCAAAAACGAGCACAAATTGGAATCTTTTAGTCGAAACTTCCCGCTCGCTAGTCAGCTACAATTCCAAGAACGAAACTGTAATTCGCCTACCTGTAATACATCGCGTGATACACCATGCAATGTATTTCAGCAGGCCCGCCGAGAATTCCTAGAAAATTCTCACACACCCACTCCTACATATGGCCAGCAGTACAGTCGCTAGCAATCGGTTTGGTATTCGAGCTGTGTGCGACTCGACGAGAATGGTGGTCGTCTGCCGGAGGCTGATTGATGGGAATTATCGGTTGATTGTGGCTGGAAAGGGAATCGAGTTATTCAGTGCGCAGTAGTCGGAGAGTCGAGATTAAGTGTTGTACATGAACGCCGGTGCAAATTCTTCGTGCTTTCCTGCTTGGCCGTTTTTTTGGGATTTTCTCTTTTGAAAGTTGTTTTTTTTGTTACATCGCGGTTCTTGATTATACGCGTATAAGATTCGGTCGAGGAATTTAAAAGCGTGGTTGTCTAAAGCGCATGTCGACTCACCTGTGCTGTCGTGTTGTTGGTGGAATTTTGTTTCCGCTTTTGTTTCGTGCTTATGATAGCGGGTCGATGATTATTCGAGTTTCATTTAGAAAAGTTTGTGGACATTAACTTTTTTTTTCCTAAAATATAAAGGAAATTTATTTAATTTATGGAAAAGCTCCATACGTCATTGTTTTCTCGCGAAGTTTTCTGAAACTCTAAATCAGCTTGGGATTGGGAGAACTCTAATAAATTACACATGAACTCAGTTGCAAAGATCTTTATTTCATGAAATCCGAAAAACAAGTGAAGTACAAATCTGATTTCTGTCTGATATTTAGACATGAATACAATAAACCAGTTAGACTGATTGGAATGTGCAGATGTTCAACTGATAAGAAAATTGCATCATGATATTAACAAAGCCAACCTAACCGTAAACATTAACAAATTTTAGCAAGCAATGAGAAATTGTCTACAAATAGTTGGGTTTTTTTTTTTATTTTACGTATCTGCTTACCTGTATTAATTTCATTTGTGGACATTATAATTTTTTTCCTAAAATATAAAGGAAATTTATTTAAATTGTGGAAAAGCTCCATACGTCATAAAGTTGCTTACCTGTATTAATTTCATTTGTGGACATTAACATTTCTTCCTGAAAAATATAAGGAAATTTATTTAATTTGTGGAAAAGCTGTGTTATCAAGGTGCTTACGTGAAGTAATTTCAATGTTGGACATTATCATTTTCTCCTGAAAATTCAAAGGGAATTTATTTAATTAGATGAAAAGTGCAACATGATAGGAATTTGATATAATTAGACGAAAAGTGCAACAAGATAGGAATTTGATATAATTAGTGGAAAAGTGCAACATCAGTTAAGATTCCCTTACCTGCTGTGAGAGCTAGTCTCGGACGTAGGAGGGAGTGCCGGTTTTTAATGGACCACTCTGTTTTCAAATATAAAATTTTTATTTAACAATTCATGCATTATAAATTCATTTGCTTAACCTAATATCACAAATTCATTTACTAAAAAACTAACCTACAAACTACTAAAAATTCAATACAAAAATACAATAAAAATCCAAACGAAATGACATAAAAATAAACAAATTAAAATTCAAAATAAAAAATGATCATGCGCATTCTCGCACGTTGCTACTTCTGAAAAAGAAGAAAGAAGAAGACTCGAGAAACTGTCATCAAATAAATTTCAATATATATGTTTTTCGACAACTGTCTTTGTTGGTGCGTGAGGGCACAAGGAAGTACAATACCTCTGCTCCTATGTGAGGGCACAAGGAAGTAAAGTGCTATAATTGTTAACCGAGTCAGATTAGTCTCTGACAGTATTCTCATCGTGCGCAGAAGTGTAGCAATATGCTACTACAAAGAAGAAGAAGAGCAGATTAATTCCTCAACAGAATTATTCTTCTGTAAATGTGAGCAGGAGATGTGCCAGATTATTCTCTGCAGCAGAATTATTGTTCTGCATAAATGTGAGCAGGAGATGTTGCAGATTAATCTCTGCGCAGAATTATTCTTCTGCTTAGGTGTGGGACGGAATATCGCAGATTAATCTCTGCGCAGAATTAATCTTCTGCTTAGGTGTTGGACAGAATATTGCGGATAAATCTCTGCGCAGAATTAATCTTCTATTTAGGTATGGGACGGAATATTGGAAATGATAGGATTTTCAGATTATTCTCTAAAATATAGAATTAATCTTCTATAATGAGGTTTGGAATATTCTTGTATTTAGATTAGTCTCTAAAACAGATGAGCTCTGGACCAAGAATGATTTTCTGCTGCGGCTCGTCGGCTTTATGTAGCCGCCGCATCCAGTTATGAGCTTTCGCCTCTCGGTCTTGCCCTAGCGACGTTTGTTGGATTTAATAACTGAGGCGAAATCAAATGATTTGACATAATGTCACTATGTGACGTTGCGAAATGTAAATAAACGAGAGGGATGTACACTTTAGGTATGTTGATGATATTTTTATCGAATTTTGTTATAAATAATGATAATTTTGTATGTTTTGGGTGTTCGAATGTATTTGTTGGAGTGTCTAGACATCGCTGGACCAAAGGAAGGAAGTTCCCAACTATCAGATGAGTATTTTTTGTTGATTTCATTTAGAATTTGGTTTTTTGTGTTTCCTTTAATTTGTCTTTTTAGGAATGTGTTTACATCGGGGGAATCACAACACGTCGGTGGACTGAACACCTGCGTTTAGTTTCAGTTGCTGACATCAACATTTCTTCCTAAAATATAAAGGAAATTTATTTAATTTGTGGAAAAGCTCCATGTGTTATAAAGGTGCTTACCCGAAGTAATTTCAGTGTTGGACATTATAATTTCCTCCTGAAAATTTAAAGGGAATTTATTTAATTAGAGGAAAAGTGCAGCGTGATTTAAAGTGTGTTTACTTGCATTCATTTCAAGTGCCGTCGTTAAGATTTCTTCTTGAAAATATAAAAGAAATTTATTTGATTTGTGGAAAAGCTCCACCATGCGTCATAAAGGTGCTCACCTGTATTAATTTCATTTGTTGACATTAACACTTCTTCCTGAAAAAATATAAAGGAAATTTGTTGACACTAATATTTCTTCCTGAAAATATAAAGGAAATTTATTTAATTTATTGAAAAGCTCCATGCGTCATAAAGTGTGCTTACCTGCATTTATATCGAGTGCCGTCGTCAATATTTCCTCTTGAAAATTTAAAGATAGTTTATATAATTAGTGGAAAAGTGCCACCTGATTTAAAGTTCACTTACCTCCAGTTAATCTCAATTGTTGACATTGGCATTGCTTCCTGTAAATATAAAGGAAACTTATTTAATTAGTGAAAAGGCGCAAATGGATTTAAAGTTCGTTTACCTGCATTAATTTCAGTTGTTGGCGTTAATAGTTCCTCCTGAACATTTAAAGGGAATTTGTGGAAATAGTGGAAAAGCCCCAGGTGATGAACTGAAGCGGAGTCAGTAGGGATTATTTGAACAAAAAGGCAGTTTCATCGAAAGGGGCATTTTCTTTTGAACATTCAGTAGTCTTGCCAGTGAATTAATAGTAAAAGTGCAAAGTTTATAATAGGTTGATAATAAGAAATAAATCCTAATAGAAGATACTAAGGTTCAGTAAGAACCAGTGAAATAATAGTAAAAGTGTAAAGTTTATAATAAGAAATAAATCATAATAGGAAATATTAAGAGCCAGTAAGACCCAGTGAATTAATAGTAAAACCTTAAAGGTTATGATAAGCTTATAATAAGTTAAATAAATCCTAATAGAAGATTTTAAGACTCAGTAAGACTCAGTGAACTAATAATAAAAAGTGCATAGTCAAGTAAAAGACAACAAAATACTTATAACAAAAAAAAAAACAAAAGGGAGGCCAATGTGACCACCTAAATACATGTGAGGTGAACCGTTGAAACATCGGATACAGTCAAATAAGGGTGCACCCTCAACATCTCCTCACAGCCAGCGAGGGACTCAACATCTCCTCACAGCCAGCGAGGGACTCCTTCATAACGTTTATCGAACATGATTGCATACTGTCTCAGTTCCACAACTAAACGATTTTTTTTTTGTCTTCTCGTATTGTAATTTGCGTATAAGCATATACTTACTCTTATAACTTAGGTCTTCTTATTACGAACATAACAAATTCCAGGAGGGCCCGCGTGTAAACACGTCTAGGCTCTTATAAGCATCTATGTCCACATTAGTTATGGTCATAATCCGATAAGCTGCATTAATCTTAAGCCAGTTAGTAGGGATTAGTCTTTGTGTTACGTTAGCTAATAAAGCATGGTGTAAAGAGGCATAGAGGTGAAAATTCAAAAGAAAAAGTGAAAATCAAAAGAAAAGAAGAGGAATTTAATAAAGAAAAAGTAATTAAAATCACGAAGACGTTCAATTACCTGCGTGTCTCCTTCGTTTCATCCTTGGTTTCGTTCCTCTTATTTTGCGCACATTATAGGTAAAAGGAAAAAAATGGGTGAATAGATACCGCAACCTGGAGGGTGGAGGCATGCGTAGCAACAAGCTGAGGTAATTCCGTAACACACACACACATACAATGGGGTTAAGCATATCAGTACGGCTTTGGAGGCTTAGCCAGGATGGATGGGGGCGATTGGGCCCAATATTACCCAAAGCTTGAGTCTCAACATCATCAGAGACTCTCACTGGCTCTCTCTCCCTCATCGCTTCCTACTCCGGCATTGAACGTTCTCCCAGGTGTTAATATCAAGGCTCTGCGTTGACGATGTTTCCGCTGTTGTTTTTTTTTGCTTACTAACTTCAAACTAAATAAAATTTTCTTCCATCTAGGATTCTAGGTTTCACCAGGAGGAGGAAGCTTGTCTAGATCTCATTCCGTTTTTTTGTCTGTCCGTCCGTCCGCAGTCTCACCTGCAATTCCGGTTTTCCTTTACTGTCCGTCTGTCTGTCTGCGTCAGCTATTCTGTCGATTATGCACAGCTCAACAAGTATTGAAGGGATGTGGGTGGCAAGCACCACCCCAAGCCGGCTGATCGCTAGCGGCATACTCGCTGCGCAGCCACCCACACATATCCTGGATATGATTTTGTAGCGAAAAGGTGTCGGACGCGGTATGTATCTACATTCAGGTACAAGTGGATGTAGGTAGATACGTCGGCTGACAAGCTCTTCGCTACACGTTGTGGTAATACGATGCTGCCCTATACCAAATTGGGCCGACCGAATTTGTCGCCGTAACCAGAGTTGGAAATAATTTAACATTTGTCGTCGTAGTTTGAGTTTGGCAATTCTAGTTACAAATGCTTTGGTTTCTGAACAGCACTTGATTACTTACACCGAAGTGATTTACAGGAAGAATCTAATTTTTATTAAATATTTAAAAGGGTGTTGTAGCTTTCAGTCCAATATAGTTACTCTAGAATCGTCCAAAGCTGGTTAATTTTTGTGCATGCCCACAAGGTCCTGTTTTTTATTTAATTTTTTATACGCTTCGTTTGCCAAGCAACTTACTTTAATTTAATAACCTTTTTTTTATATCTTCCCACTTTTCCAAAAACACGTAATTTTAGCACATACATATATTCATGTCAACATACATACATACATAAGAATGTCGCTGCCATTGCGTTCATTCAGTGTCATTTACAACGACAGTGTCGCCGTAAAATCAATGTCGGCCTCATTCTATTTGGGCCTTGATGTTCATTAGAAACTTATTGCGAATCTTACTTACAAACGATGAAAAATTTCCCTGACAAGATATTGGGGATAGGGTGTTCAAGGGATTACGTAAAATATCCAAAACTTTTCCAATATTTGGACGACTATAAAAAGTGTCAAATATAATTGTTGTTATTTTTCTGCATTTTTGAAGTTCACTAGCCTTGTCTAAGGTTGCATGACTTTGAAATCCCACTTCTGATACCAGTTGTTACGGGGGTGGCCTTGTTTCGTTATTATAAAACACAATATTTCAGACACAATTCAAAAGTTCTTTCTTTATTTACTGTTTACTCTCACAAATTAACATACAGTTATCAAATCAACTCTTTAGTTATCGCTAGTACTGTACGTCTAATTATCAAAATCCAAATAGTTTACTTCTTTCACTACACTATCTGAAATTAAACTCGCCTCCTCTCCTGGATGTGAGAAGCGCCGTATTTATAGTCTACAAATTATCATAACACCTTCCCGTAAATTTTATTCTCCGAACCCAAAGCTTAATAATATGTCACTAACCTAAAGTTGTTTACAATACCAAGAGATGTCGCTTGTGTCACTTTGTTGCGCGTAACAATATGATTTTGGAACATCGCAAGTATTTTCCTTTAAATAATAAAAATTGTTTTTTAATGGCTTATAATAATATCATACTCCAGCAAGTGTCGTCAATTCACTTAATTCCATCAAAGTTTGAAAAGTTATATTAAATTCTGAAATTTAATTGTCTCTATTGACTGGCATATAAATATGATTTGTACTATTTGCTGTTGAGCCTAATTATTCTTCTTATTCCAAATCATTATGGTCTTTGGTCTCTGTCTGTGGTTTATGTTATGTTCATTATTGTCCACAATTTCTTCTATACAGCAATTCCATACCAGAACAATCACAACTGGATCCGAGCCCTTCCGATTTCGGTAAAAATTTTAGAATATGTTAAGTATTAAACAGGTAAAAAAAACAGAATAGTGTAATACCAATTCCTATGATAACCTAGATGAATGCCCGTATAAAATTTCTTATGGTGACCGATCTATGCAAATTTGATTTTTGAAGCAGTTTTTCGCATAACATTTCTAGAACGCTTCGTCGGAGTGGAAAATGATTACAACAGATTTCATAGGATTATATATTCTGAGGAACTTTTCGGTACAATAAAAATGTCTAGGAGTGATCGTTTTTGCAGTATACGTAAAAAACCTAAATTTGTATATGGCAACAAAGGGATATCCCGATCTAGCCCATTATTATACCCTAGATAAAATCTATAGGGTATACTATGTTTGTCATTCCATTTGTAACGCACAGAATTAATGATAGTAGAGCAAAATGGATTGGACCTACGCATAATATTAAAAGTTATTTTGATTTTTGCATGTCCGTTCTTCCATCTGTCCGTCTGTCCATGCGCACGATAACTTGAGAACGCGTTCACTTACAAAGCTGAAATTTTATACACAGACTCTAAAAAAAAAGTAAAATTTAGTTTGAAAATGAGAGTAATCGGGCAACGCCTTCGTGGGGTTGCCATACAAAACTTTCATTTTCCACTATATATTTGGACACTGCCTGAGAACGCGTAGACATAAAGAGCTGAAATTTGGTGCATGGTGTTTTTATAGTAATACCAAATAAAGTTTCAAAAATGGACTAAATCGGGCAGCCCTTCTTGGTATTGCAATATAAAAATTTAGGCTTTTGACATATTCTTTGAAAATGATCAGTCCTAGACAATTTTATTGTACCAAAAACTTCTTCAGAAGACGAAGTCCTATAAAATTGGTTATAATAACTTTTGCTGTCCGACGAACCGTTCTATAAATATATGCGAAAAACCACTTCAAAAATCAAACTTACATAGATCGGTGACCGTACGAAATTTTATACGGGCATTCATGTAGGGTATCAAAAGAATTGGTCATAGACCAGTTCTAGTTTTTTTACTTGTTGTAATTCTAGTGACCCTCTCCGTTGAGACGTTCTGAGGCAGTGTCCAAATATAAAGTGAAAAACGAAATTTTTGTATGGCAACCCTTTGAAGGAGTTACCCGATTTGTTCCATTTTCGAGCTCAATTTTGATTTTTTATTTAAAGGCTCATGTGCAAAATTTCAGTGCTCCAACTACACGCGTTCTCGAGTTACCGTGGAACGGACGTCTTATGCGTGGGTGGCTCAAATTTGAATGTTTTCACTGCGGATGTCTTTTTTAATTTGCTAATTACTTGGGATCGGGTTACTCGGTACCATATTTTAAATTAATGGTATTAAATGGGACTTTCCAAAGAAATAAAAAAAAACACAATTTTTATTAATTTGGATTTTTTACCCCCTCTGGAATAAAACCTTCCGCCACAACTTAAGAATGGATTGCATCATTTAGTGGTGGTGTTTGTCTGACGAGCCGAAATTATGTAAAGTGTCACAGATGTACTCGTATCGGCGTCAGACAACTAACTGTTGGTAGTAAATTCAAAGAGAGGAATAATAAACAATAAAAATACTTTTTTTTGGAGTAAATTCTAAAAAGTTTGAATGAAATATTTGCAGAGGCGCTAATACAAAAAAGTTTTATAGCGTCCGCGAATTTTTGATATGATATATATGTATATTAATGTTAGAGCAACTCATGTCTTCCGGTGGTAAAAAAAGCGAAATTAATAAAAATTGCGTTTTTTTTAATTCTTTCAAAAGTTTCATTTAATAAAATTAATTTTAATTATCGTACAAAAGAGTCGAGTTACCTAATCGAAGTAATGAGTATAGGTACATATTAAAAAACATGCCTAAGGCTATTATAAAATATTATAATGTAGAAAACATATGTCATTTTGACAATGGCGCGCTATCTAATGTTCAACACTTGAAATGGTTTTGTCTTATTCGCATTATTGTCTTTATTCTTGCGCAGTAAAATTTGCCTTCTCCTGCGGAGAGAGGAGCACGGAGTAAGTCGAGTATTCGTTGGAAAGGCTCTGTAAGTGACCGTGCATCTTGTACTTTTTAAGATATAGTGTATTTTGTGAAAGACTCAGAAATTTTTTAATCACCCTGTAACTCTGACACGGTTGAGATATCATCCCCCTACTTTTCCAGACATTTTATTTACTAGGTGATCACCACCTGACCTGTGGATCACCTTGGACGAAACACATTGTACAAAGGGTACTATACGTATAATTTTTTTTTAAGGATATTGACGTTTCCGCCGCTGTAACTCGTTACATACCACAAGAATCAAAAATTTCTATTTGATATTCACCGTTCGGAACAACTGGACATCTTGAATGGCATAATCCAACTGAATTTAACAAGAGGGTTTCAATTACTTGCTTACAAAATATAATTATCTCAACAACTTTATCCATTACAGCGTCATACATTCGATAATAGGAAGCTAGAACGAAATGATGATTATTCGGCGAAAATCACCTTTATCAACGAAACATTTTTCACCTCAGTAACTACATGTACACAAGCGAAATTATTATATTTGGGGCTCAGATAACCTCCACGTGATTCATGAGCAACAAATGCACACTTCCTAATTGACTTTTTGGTACGGGTTATGGATCAATGAGAGTGTACCTACTACTTACTTTCTTAAAAATGCCAATGGATAATTTTTTTTCTCTATTCCAAGCATCAAGAGAAATCTTATGGCCGAAATTAAATTAAATTTGGTGCCAATCAGCTTTGGTTTAAACAAGATGGTGAGGTCAATTGGACATCAAGATCATACATTCTAATTTCTCTGGATTACTATCTTTGAGGACATTTGAAAAATAAAGGGCTCATCAGTAAGTGTTGGAGAAATAATTGCGGGATTAAATGAATCAATGCCTTTTCAGCGAACATAGAAGAACTCATCTTTTTGTCGTCTCCATGTAGCGCCTAAATTCGAAGTATTCAAAATAACCATCTTTTACTTTAGTTTATTCTATTTGCAATACAGTGTATAACGTTCCTTGTATTATATCCTAATAAACGACGACAATTCACTCGACTCTAGCGGTGTATCATGCTGTTTTAATTGCAAGCAAAATAATTAAGATGGCAGTATCTCTAATTACAATTACAAGTACTGACCAAATTTCCAATTACATTTCGAGTAACTGTAATTAAAATTATCGATAATGCAAATTGAATGTTACTTGAAATCTGTCTGAAGAACGTAAAATTACATATGTATATAAAAAAATTTGATGTGTAAGCTATGAACTTAAACAACAAAAGTGAGGAAGTCTTTTGATAGTCTCGAGTTTGGTCAGCCTATTGAGTTCAATGAGTTCATTTCCATTGAATTCAATAATAAATTTGCCTACATACATATATAGCTGTTCTTGATACCAAATAATTAGAATCCAGCGTTTCACAAGATTTATGTCATCTTATAAATTTGCGCCTCATTCTCGTTGTCATTCCAGTCCTAAGCATTCCAATTAAATTGCATTTAAATGTTGAGGATGGGAGTTCATGCTGAGAGTGCAATTACCAGCAAAGAATTTTACCACGGCTATTAAGAATACCACAGTTATACTCGTCCTTCTAAATTGTTAAGGATGTACATGCATACATACATATGTAGCTATTCAATATTAGTTACTCCACGATTAAGTCTTGGCTCTTAAACATTTTATTGAAGAACTCTTAATTACAACATTCTAACTCGTCAGAAAATTGCAACAGATTTTCCTGCACATTTGAAAATTGCCAGCATTCTACAATGTGTTAATCGGTGGTTTGATTTTATGGTGATACGATTATCTGTGTGTATTGTCGAGTATAGGTAAGTCATTTGGAATATTTGAAAATTTATGTGGTTGAGTGCAATCTGTAAAAATTCTACATAAAAACAAAATTTTATGCCTTGAAATATCATTTATATTGATATGACGTGAATGAAGAATTACGCCTTCGTTGTTCTATTGTTATTGAAGATTGAATAAGGAGCATATGGAAGCCAAAAGTTGTCCGTATTGTCTATAGTGTCAATGTTGTGACTCAGGTACCTTTGCCCCGAATCATAACCATAATACCAATACATCAATGTATGGTCCAATACGATATATTGATGTACCATTAATTGACCCTGAAAAAAAACATTTCAATTTAATTTCCTTTAAAATCTCATTCAAAATTTTAAATGCATTTAGAAATGCATTCCCATATTATAACAAAATGCAATTTAGCACAAAATGCACACTTACCTACATACATACAGTGTCTTCTTACTTTTTTTTTCCGCATGTACACTCTATATACGTACAATACCTATTTTTTCAATCTAATTGTATGTACATACATACATACAATTATCACAATTATTCGCGCCCTCTTAAAATTAATATTTCAAGACGGGCGCACAAGTGCATATCAGATTACAGATTTGCATAGATGCATATAGCTTGCATCAAAACTTTTGTGCATTTTCTCATGTACGATTTTTCAACGTCGTGAGAAAGAAAAAGATAAGGGAAAAGCTTTAAAAAATATCACGGGTACCTGGGTGCAATTTGCCCAATCCTCTGGGCAGTACATTTTTCAACCGTTGAGTGAAACAGTTCGGGGTCTCAGAAAAAAAAAATAATCTATCGTGAAGTACCGATCTTACGGAATTTTCCCAAATTTAATTGTGAAAAAATTTATAGTAAAATCGTAAAAGAATCCTAAATTAAATAAAGACATTTTATCAAAAAAAATCAATCAAAAGTGTGTTTAATTTTTCGTCTACTCAGTGCTTGCTCTCTCCTTAGGAGCACGGAGCAAGTCCAACTATAACATTTTGGTGGCAGCGGTATACATACCCAACAATCCAGTGTTTGTTTTTTTTTATAAAAATCAATTAAATTGAAATTAAATAAAAATAAGGAGAAATAAACCGAAACAAAAACATTTTGGTAAAAGCGGTACTTCTACAAATACAGTGTCTCAATAATTGCTTTTTATTTTGTGCCAAATATACATATATAGCGGTGTACCCGACAGAAAAAAAAATTGATAAGTGTGTGTCAATAAAAATATAGCTTAATTAATATTAATATAATATAAATCTGCGCACTGTCAAATATAATAAAATAAAAAAAAAGCCCGGCTACCCTTCATACAGGCTACTTAGAGGAAAAGAATTTTATATAATAAAAGTTTAAGCGCCAAAGCGCTCATCGTGGGACCCAAGGAGGCTTCCTCGCTGCCTCAATAAGACGAACCCAGAAGGAAGGAAGTCATATAGACCTACCAACATCCCTCTAACTAGGACACTAACAAAAAATTCAACAGGACAAAACGGTAAAACGACGAGGTACATTACTTACAACCATCTGCCCCAGCACTATCATCTTAATCCTCTTACATCCAAAAGACGGGAACGTTAGCCAAAAAGTGGATAAGGTTAAGGTAGTTTCAATATTATTCCTCGAAAAATAAAGGGGAACATTTTTATATACGTAGATTTAGATTTTTCCTATTTTATCAACTATAAAAGAAAAGTGTGTGTATATTTTCAATGTTTTTATTTGAATTAAATTGAGATTTTAGATCTTGCTATTGTACAAAAAAAAAAAAAAAACACAATTATTATAAAATTTTTATTGAACGGGTTTGATTAAATAATTTTTCATTGCATAATTAATAACGAAACAAATTTTTTTCTATTATTATATCCAAACAAAAATTTTTGCTTATTGCGGAAAAGATTAAAGTGTTTCCCATAAAAGAAAAGGGCAAGCTAACAAATTAAAAATTCCTTTATTGCTGCAATTTTATATTTTTCTACGAAATACAAATACAGTTACCAATCCGATTTCGACATTTTACTGAACACAACAAGTTAACAATTTTACCCAGTTTATGAATATTAAAAGGTTTTCTTAATCATATACATGTGCATATTAACTAAAAACAAAAACTTAAATCTCCATTTCTTCTTTGATCAACAGTGTTTTCTCTAACGTCACGAATAGAATTTTATGTTCTTCCTAGAAGCGACCTCTGCGGTAAGACTTCGTGAGCTTGCTGGTTAGAGGACTTCGGCAAAAATCGATAATCGTTCCCCTGCGATAGGACTTTGTGAGCCTACCGTTCAGGAGAAAGATATTGATTAGAGGAACAATCAATTAATTCGTGTCGAAATTTGTTTTTTTTATCTGAATTAATTCTTATTTAATTTGATCAAACTAATTGGATTTAATTTGTTTTTGTTGTTGTTATTCTTTTACGTACTTACGCTTTCATATCTAAATATATACATATATATAAATATATATCAACCTGCTGCTTATTCTATAAACCTCTTGCTAATTTCGATCATGACTGAAGAAAACAAATCTTTCGACGAGCTTTGCTAGTCACAAGTCCCAAAAATGGCAGATATTAGACAAATTCTGGCCGATTATTACAGAGCGAATAAACCTAAAAGGACTTCAGATTTTACTTCTGGAAAAATCCAACAGTTGGAAGAACTATGGGCTTCATTTGAAAAAATTGAAACCCTGATCCAAGATCATGAAAATTTTACTGAAACTCATGATTATTTTAAGCAGTCATGCTATGACAAAACGGAGGACTGGTACAATCTTACAAAGGCAACTCTGTCTGATAGGTTGAAATCCATATCAGTCCACACAGAGCGCAAAAATAACCCGTTTTACGTCCCACCTCCAAAAACTTCGCAAAAAAACGACTGCAGCTGATAACCAAGACAGCACAGACAAGGATCAATCAAATACAGTACGGCTTCGATTGCAAGAAGATAGACGAAAAACGTTATCCCATATTATCCAGTCTATAGATAATAATTCACTTCCAACTGCAACCCAGGCATATCTGAACCAAAAATTAAACTCGTTGCACAAATATTGGTACGATTTTGAAGAAACACATAACGAAATAATCCTGAATGTTGGCCCAAACGACAAAGATAGCGAATACTTCGTGAATGATGTTTACATAAATATGGAAGCATCATTCTCAGACACTGTAATTGCGCTACAAGAACAGTTGGACTCGAGATTCCAAAACATAACAAATACTATAAATAATTCCACAGAGCATCACCACAATGTCTCTTTCAGAGATCAGTCAAATTTTTTCCTATCTGACGCGAGAACATTAATTCCCAATTTCAATGGAAATCCGAAAGATCTCCACAAATTCATTTCAAGCTGTGTTGATTCATACGCAACAGCAACGACGGCAAGCGAAAAGCAGTCCCTCCTTAGTTTAATAAGGAGTAAATTATCCGCAGAGTCATACCATATCTTCAGGTACAATCAAGTCGAAGATTGGCCTACTCTAAAATCGATCTTAAAACAAACATTCGAAGAAAAAATTTCCAGACCCGCCCTACAATCGCAATTAAATAATTGCAAGCAGAAAATAGGGGAAAGCGTCCAAAGACTTAACACAAGTCTATCCAGATTAAATGAGGCAACCCACTCTTACACAACAGATAAGGTACTCCTAAAATCTTTATTGAAAAATAATGAGAGCCAGGCCGTAAGAGCAATTGAAGATGGATTATCCAATCAACAACTACAGACTTTAGCAAAAGTCCAGTCGGATAAATCTGTCGCTTCACTAAAGTCACATATCCTAGAGCACGCATCACGTTTAGAACCGAGACAATCCAATTTTAAAACAAACCACAAGGTAAACCCAAATCCCTTTCAACAGAATACAAATCTCAATCTGCGTTGCTTCAAATGCAATAGACTGGGGCATGCTGCATCAAACTGCCCAGTCATACAACGCACCACGCAAAATTTCAACGCAGTTCCAAATCCAAACTCGCAATTACAATGACCTCCAGTTTCCCATAAAATCACATCTCCGTCGCTGGTCCCATCTTGTCGATATTGTCATCGAATTGGGCACACTACCGAAGAATGCCGGACAAAAGCTGCGAACAACAGTCGTTCTGGCTACAATCAGGGAAATCAAAATAATTTCCAAAAGATGAACAATACTCCACTAACAAACACGGCTGACAGACTGCCTCAAAATAGGAACTGGCAGCAGCCAGTATTCCTAGAAAGTCGAACTTCACCGCCGAGATATAATAATGCCAATATCTCTGCAAGATCACCTTCTCCAAATAGGAAGAATATTCGAACTTCATCGGCATCCAGGCAGGAAAACTGGATGCAGCGGGGGGTCGTTTTCGGCAACCCCTCGCAGATAGAAACAACGGCGCAAGTTCATCGCAATCCCGAGACAATATCGACGAAAAACTAAATAGTAAGAAATTAATTCGTATCCCCGTCCAAATTAATAAAAATTCACTAACGCTTTCTTTGCCTGTTGATATATGCTCTGCTCCAAAACTTACTTTTTTAATCGACACAGGAGCAGAGATCAGTTTAATAAAACTACATCCATTAAGGCCAGACAGTATCTGCTACAGAGATGCTGTCTGCAATATAAACACATTATTCACAGAGTCTACTTCTACAGAAGGGCTCATCTTTTCTAAATTGAATTTAGAATCTTAGAATAATAATAACTCCATCCTAGAACACCCATTTCAAATTGTGGGAAATAACTCCATCCTCTCATACGATGGCCTACTTGGTCATGACTTTTTATCTCGATACAATGCTAGTATCAATTATAAAAATAAATGCATTTCTTTAGAAATAAACGATTCAAACGAATTCTACACGTATGAAGAATATTACACTAACTACCCATACGTTTATTTGAAAAGCGAAGACCCAGAAAAGAGGTCTCAAACAAAAAGTCTTTTATATACGGAGATAACATTCTCCGATATAAATACTAATACAAATCTATCTCCATCAATTGCTTCGAAAAGCAATGCAAATCGATCGCCAGCAAATGCTTCACAAGAAATGAAGCAAGAACGTAAAAGTATATCTCCATCTACAGCCGCACAAAAGGCTGCATCTAGTACAATTCTACCTCCTTCATCAACAAATTCACAAAAAGTGAATTCCAGAAATAAATCAGAAAAGAAGTTAAAGAATTTCAATAAAGTTTTAACTCCTTCTAATTCTATCGAGTCGGAATTATCGAATAGCTCCTTCCAAATTCCACAAAAGTTGGAATCATATCTACTTCCTTTTAAAAATCCGAAAGAATCGGATAAATTAAATAAAATTAAAATTCCCGCTCGATCAGAGTTCATCATTGAAATTCCAACTCCTTCTATTCAGAATCAATCGGTCTGTTTCAAGAAAGAAATAAGGCCGGGGTTGTTTCTTGGAAATTCGATAGTCGAACCAGTCAACGGTATGGCAAAAGTCCTAATCCTCAACACAAATGAGGAGGACGCCGATCTGGCACCTTACGAGGTGAACCCAGTTTACCAAGACTTGGACGACTTTATGGTAATCTCCACAGACTCTGACAGAGATCCAATTAAGGGCAGAATAAATAAACTGCAAAACCTTATCAACTTGGATCACTGTAATTCAGAGGAATCTGAGAGTGTTCGCAATATCTGTAGGGAATTCAACGATCTCTTCTTCATAGAAGGGGATCTCCTTTCATATACAGATGCGATTACCCACAAAATCGAGACACTCCAAGACAAACCGCCAATTTATACCAAGCCTTATAGACTTCCTGAAGCAAGCCGAACGGAAATAAATCGGCAAATACAAGAAATGGTTGAGTCAGACATCATCAGACCTTCACATAGCCCCTGGAACTCTCCACTTCTCCTGGTTCCTAAAAAACCAGATGAGAATGGAAACAAAAAGTGGCGAGTAGTGGTAGATTTTCATCGTATTAACGACATTACTATTGGCGATGCGTACCCACTGCCTAATATCACTGATATATTAGACCAGTCTGGGAAGTCGAAATACTTTACCACACTCGACTTAGCCAGTGGATTTCACCAGATAAAAATGGACTCGAAGGACAGGGAGAAAACAGCCTTTAGCACACCCTATGGCCACTACGAATACAATCGTATGCCATTTGGTTTAAAAGGAGCCCCTGCTACTTTTCAACGAGCCATGAATAATGTCTTATCTGGCCTTCAAGGCATCTATTGCTTCGTATACATGGACGATATTGTAGTCCATGGATACAATCTCAAAGATCACAATTCCAGACTCACAGCAGTATCCAGCCGTCTCCGACAAGTACCACTTCCTAAGAAAGGAAATTATGTATTTAGGGCACATAATTACAGAAAATGGAGTCAAACCAGACCCAGAAAAAATCAAGTCAGTTCAGTCCTATCCTAGACCCAAGAAGGAGAAAGATATTAGAGCCTTCCTTGGTTTCGTCGGCTATTATCGCCGCTTTATACCCAACTTTTCAAAGATTGCGAAGCCCCTTACAAATCTTTTGAAAAAAGATACGCCTTTCAAGTTCGACGCAATCTGCGACGAGGCATTTTGCGAATTGCGAAATAAATTAATTTCAGCACCAATTTTATCATATCCCAATTTTGACAAAGAATTTTTTGTCACCTCCGATGCCAGTGACTACGCCATCGGAGCAGTACTTTCACAAGTTGATGATCAATGAGATCATCCAATCGCCTACGTGAGCCGAGTTCTCAATGGTGCGGAAACTCGTTACTCAACAATTGAAAAGGAGCTCTTAACTATCGTGTTCGCAGTTGAGCAATTCAGACCATACGTTTATGGCAGACAGTTTACAATTATAACTGACCATAAACCATTAGTATGGCTCATGAATCTAAAAGACCACTCCTCAAGACTGATGAGATGGAGAATACGCCTTGAGGAATATGACTACAAGATAGTCCACAAATCAGGTAAGCTCAACACAAATGCAGATGCTCTCAGTAGAGCAATTCCGGGAAAATCTGAACATTCTGCAGAACCAACAACCTTCGTAAATGTGGTAACTGGAAATCAAGCCAGAGCTCAGGCGAATATAAATACACCCAACGCAAGTGTAACTACTCCAAACCCAACTCCATCACCTGTAAACAATTCCTCAGTCATAATAACTGAGACAAATTTTTGCCTTCTACTAACTAAGTATGCAAATCCTAAATTTTTCATCTTGCCAATGCAAGATACAGAACTTGAAAGAGTGTTGGATTCGAAACTAAAATTTTCAGATAAATCCCCACTTTCAGAAAATGAACTGAACTTCTTCAAGAAAAAAGACTCATTAATAATTATATCAAAACTAATTTACCTTGTCGATCGCAAAGAGATAGATCAGACCTCGAAAAGATTTTAACTGAAATCTGCACATACACAGAAGCAAGTCAGTTAAAACAAATAAATATCTCCTTCCCTATATTAGATCCACAGAATCTAATAATTATTAAAAACGCTTTTGTCCAGATCTTCGCTAATAAGCAAATAAACATAAAACTGCATCAAGATTCAATTAAATATTTATCAGACATTAATGACATCGAACAAGTTCTAAAAGATTTTCATTCATTACCGACGGGAGGCCATCAAGGAGTTTGCCGTACTATTAAAAGAATTAAAAAGCAATTCTACTGGCCCGGCATGTCAGATGACGTGGTCAAATATGTAAGGAAATGTAAACTTTATCAGGTGAACAAAGTATCCAGAAACCCTAAAATTCCAATGAAAATCTCGAGCATTAGCTCCAAACCTTTCGAGAGAGTGTACCTAGATGTTGTAGGACCTCTCCCAATTTCTCACTCTGGAAACAAATACATCCTTACATTTCAAGACGACCTTTCAAAATTTTTTGAGGCTATTCCCATAGTCGACACCGAGTCTAAGACATTAGCGGAAGCCTTCACGACAACAATAGTTTGTCGACATGGTATTCCAGAAGGTATCCTCACAGATCAGGGTTCTAACCTCATAAGTAGCATGTTCGCCGAGGTATCTAAACTGCTGAAAATTAAAAGGCTCAAAACTACCCCATATCACCCTCAAACGAATGGTGCATTGGAGAGAAGCCACAGGACCTTAGCAGAATATCTCCGATCTTATGTAGCAAAAGATCCACAAGACTGGGATACATGGATTCCTTATGCCATGTTTGTATACAATACTACCCCTCATTCGAGTACTAATTATACTCCTCGCGAACTCCTTTACGGATTCCCAGCCGAAATTCCAAACAATTTGAAATCATCTCCAACCGTTTGCTATAACTACGACAATTATGCAAACGAGTTGAAAGCGCGTCTACAGCATAGCTTCAAAATAGCTAAAGACATAGCCATGGCAAACAAAGAAAGATCAAAATTGCAATACGATAAAAACTCCGTCCAAAAATCATTTAATACTGGTGATAAAGTCTTACTCAAAAGCAGAGTAAAAGACAATAAGTTCTCACCATTATGGTCAGGTCCGTATGAGATAATGGAGATTAATTCCCCCGAAAATTCCACCATCAGAATCAATAATAAAAATAAAAGAGTCCACAACAATGACTTAAAACTGTTCTCGGAGTAAAAACTTCATCATCTTCAAATATCATTCACAGATATTAACATGGTGTCATCTTACAGGTTTCCAAAATGATGCATATAGCATTCATTCTAATTTTCATCCCCATAATCTACGGCTCAGGAATAGAGGTTGGGCAGCTAAATGCTACTGCAGGCATTTACTTCGAAGAGATTGGCAGAGCCAACCTCTACACCAACGAATGGAAAATCGTCACCTATTACGACCTAGTGAATTTTAAATCAGAATTAAGGAATATCCAGTTCATCGCACAGCAAATAACAGCAACCTGCCAGAAACTCAATAGCAATTCAGCGATGGCCCACACCTGCAATGGTACGTTACTGCAAATCAATCTTATTATAGCAAACATAGGATACAAAAATATGTTACTTGTAACCCAAAGTAGACAACAAAGGGCCTTATTTAATGCGATAGGCTCAATCTCCAAAGCTCTCTTCGGTACATTAGACGAAGATGACGCCAAAGTTTCTGATGAGCAAATACGTAACCTCACCCTAAACCAAAACTCCCTCCTATCACTTATGAAAAGCCAAACCGCGATAGTCGAAGCAACCGCAAACATTTTCAACAAATCTAAAGCCGCAATTGAAAAGGAATTCATGGTTATGCATAAAAAGTTAATTTCAATACAGATAGCTACTTCATTAATGGAAAACAGAACATTGGATAACAAAATATCCATTGAACTTGAATCGCTCATTTCACTAGCCACTCTAATGGCATTCAGATATCAGAATACCCAGACAGAATTAATTGATCTTTTAACTGATTCAAGGCATGGAAGATTTCATCCTTCACTCATATCCCCCAGAAAAATTGAAGAACTTTTATTGAACATCAGACAGGAATTGCCAAACTCAATGATGCTTCCCATAAATTCCAGGCAAAATATAATTACACAAATATACAAATTAAGTACGATATCCGCAAATACCTTCAATAATAAAATAATTATTGAACTCCGAATTCCACTTCCATTTAAGGAACCATACCAAATATTCAAAGTAGTGCCATTACCTACACTCCTTAACGGATCGTTCATGTATATTAATCCATCAAAGGAATATATACTGATAGACTACAATCGCGAACATTATATTTGTTACGTACCTTTGTGGGGATGGCGGGTATTGTATCCAAAACACTTTTGTTTGTTTTTCTTTTTAAATGAATTTTTTTTTTATTCGTTTTACACTCAATTCGATTTTAATTCTTTTTCAACAAATTTTTTTTTTATTCGTTTTACACTCAATTTGATTTTAATTCTTTTTCAAGAAATTTTTTTTTATTCGTTTTACACTCAATTTGATTGCCGAAAGTCCTAAGTCCTTTTTGTTTTCCTTTTTTTCTTGTAAAAACTCGACCGCCAACCCGCCGTTTTTCAAAGTCAAAACAACCAACTCGCTCGTAAAATGATTTTTTTAATTCAACTCGCTAGTAATCGCTTTTCTGATTCGACTGTCGAACCGCCGCGTATAATATTTAAAATCCAACTTTCTAACTTGATCACATTTTTCTGTCATCAAGCTTCGTTGTTCAAAGTAGAAAATGCTTAATTGCATTTTCTACCCTGAGATAATTATTAAAAATTATTTTGTTCTGGACTTGTTTCAACAAGTCCAGAATATTTTTCATCGGATGGTCGCCTAAAAATGTAATTTGACGCTTTTGTCAACACCAGCCACCGTCCTGTCGTTCTGAAATCGCGCCGCGCATATACATACAATGTATTTCGGCGACGCGCATTTCTCACGACGAAAGCTTTTTGTGCAATATATATGTACGTATGTACCTACATATTGTATTTTTCTTGACAAATCTTACTGGAGGTAAGATTTGTCTTTTGGTTTTTTTTTATATTTAAAATATTTCCATGGCAAATCCTGCTGAAGGCAAAACTTGCCATGGGAATAATATGGTTAAATTTTGTGGCATGTGAAGAAAATTGCTGATGCAATTTTTCTTCACTTATAAGCTAACCATGTTTTAAGCATGGTTAGCTTATTGAGAATTTTGTACTAAGTTTTATGCTTTAGGGTATGTATATGTGTATATGTCTTTTCACATATACAACATGCCTTCCCCCCTTGAATATGAGAGCTATTCTTTGAAGAGGAATAGCTCTCGGGGATAACTTTGTATCAAGATTTGTGCCGATTTTGCATTTTCCAGGTGCCCTTTTCTTATCTGGGCCAACTCGCTTATCCGGTGTGTATTGTGGCTCATTCGAGTTTAGTTTGAGTTAGAATAGACACCATGATGCTGGTTGCGGAGATCGTAGACGCTGACCATGTGTTCCGGAGTCCCGCCAAGCTTTCCACCGTCGTATATGGGATATACGTTCTGCACGTTGTGCCTGGGTGGCGGGGCCCCATCCGGCTCATCTTGAGGAGGACCCGTAGGCGCTCCATTACCATCTGGGGTGCCGAGGCCACCGCGGGTTATTATTACCAGGTTCGCCTGCAACTCTATCCCCATCAGGGCCAAACTTGGACAGTTTGTGGTAAGTTTTCGTTTTGTTGTTGCTGTAACGAAACAGATTTCTTTGGCTTACCCAGTTTTTTGTGTTGTTTTTTTTTTGTAGGTGGAGCTGTTGTTATCAGCGGGGTGCATGGACTTTGCGCCTGCTGCTACCCTGTCTTCTCTCCACCGCTGACAGCCCTTCTCCGGGAGCTAATGGCTACTCCGCCCCCCGGCGCTGCTGACCTTATCGGTGCGTAGGTAGAGGCCAGGACCGAGAACTAACTCCAGAGGAGTCAATCCCAGCCTATATAGTTTATATCTTTTTTGTATCTATCCTATTTCTCTTCCTTTTCCATTTTATTAATAAAAGTTTTTTTTCTACTATTGCACATTTGGGGTTCATTTTTTTTTTTTTTTTTTTTTATGTATACTCCCGTTTCCCTTTGCAGGTATTGATTGGTGGGGGCCCGTATATCTTTGTCTAATTTTAGGTTTACTACGGCTGGTCTATCTATCTTCATGTGTAATAACAAGCTTTTGCGCTGTGTTAATGGGACGTTGGGTGGGACCCCGCCGGGAGCCAGTGTGTGGCGATCGGCTTGGTTCACGAAATTATTTTGGTTTACTATTGTTTTTTTTTTTTGATTTTACCCTATTTACGACTACTTGTTTTTAGTCTATTTTATTGGCTAGGATAGATTAATGATATCTTTATATTTATTTATTATTATTATAGGCTTTTTAGATACACAACAATCTTTCCTCCTGAGAAAAAGAGAATTATTCTTTGAAGAGGAATAATTCTCAGGGGAAGTTGTCGTTTTTCTAATTTGTATTATTTTATTCCCCCTTTTTTTTCTTATATGCTAATTACTTTTGATTAGTTTAATTTTCCGAATTTGTTTTGTTTTTAGGTCTGGTTAGGTTGGTACTGATTTGGTTCAGTCGGTCTCGGTTGAGGTTTACAACATTTTTTTTTCTTGTTTTTTTTTTACCTATGTATGATAATAATATAATTTCATTTTTTACATTATTTTTTGTGTCTACTATATCTATCATACTAGTATATATATAAATTTCTAATTTAAAATTCTATTTGTGGGTAGTAGCCTGGTAAAGCTTTTGCTTGCTTGTCTGTTCCTTATTCCCTAGATTTCTAACTGGTTAAACTTGCTTCTGCTGTTATTTCGCAGAGTTTTGCACGCTCTTTTCCTTTGATTTTATTTAGTTGTTATTTTCTTCAAATGTATCCTTTTCTTTAGTTTTGTTATTTTATCTTTTCTAGTTTTAATTTCAGTTCAGTTAGAACATAGTTTTGTGCCCCTCTTTTTTTTTTTTTATTTCTATATATTTTCATATTTATTTTACTTCTATTTGTTTATGTCCACTTTTGAGGTGGTTTTTCTTTAATTTTACTACTTTATCCAGTTAGATTTAAATATAATGTATTTTGATTTTATTTATAGGTATTTATTTATTCTAACTTGTATTTTGTTATGTAATTTTAGTACATTTGTGTGCATATACCTTTTATTATTTGCACTATAACTAATTATACTATATACTATATGCGTATATTGCTGTGTTTTTTTTTGTGTTAAATCGTTACATATACATAGGTTGTTATATACATGCATAGATTTTCTTTGAATGCTTTACCAGGTCTACCTTTCCTATAAATTCTACTTTGATTAAGTGGCTCATGTTGACAGTATCAGTGTTCCATTTTTTTTTTTTTTTTTTTTTTTTTTTTTAACGATTTGGACTGATTTTGTTTTGGAGAGGCTTCTGGCTCGCCTTAAACTGGGTTGGGGAGCAGGAGTTCGCTCTTCTAAAGGAATTCCCTCTGATGAAATTTCGGGGTTACCTTGTGGTTGATTTCTCTGTTGTCTCATCTTGATGACAACAGGGTTAAGATATTTTACTGCCACAGCGATCATTATGGCCAGAACTAGTAGGCTCGTAAATGATAGAGAAGTTGTGGACAGGATATGGGAGTTTTTACTTGATATCTTTTCTTGGTATTTTATAATTTTGTTTTGGATTTCTTCCAGCGAATGGGTGTCGGTATAAATTGATTTATGGATATTGTCTCCCGTTAAGATTTCGATTTTCCCCAGACTGTGGTTTTGAGTTCCTTGTAAAATTTCAGTCAGGTTTACGTTGAGTAGAGAGTGGTTGTGCTCAGGAAACTGATTCGGCTGGATAATTTTTAGTGGAAATTTACTCTGACCTTCGAATTTAAGCACTTTGTCACCTATTTGAACTTGACATGTTTGCGTTATCTCTAATATCCCTTGTCCTTCCAGTTTCGAGATTACAAAGTGATCTGGACATGTGATGTGTAGCACCGTGGAGGTGATAAAAGAAAATAGCCACGTATTGGGCTTACTTAATTTGATCAGCATGTCTTTTTGTGGGATTTGTACTCTGGTCTTGCATTTGGGCACTTCACTTAGAGGGTTGTATAGCAATTTAATGGCACATTCGTTGGACGTTGCCGCTTTGATTATAGGCGTGTTCAGCCGGCCTACATACGTGTTTTCTTCCAAATTACTTGTTATTTTTTTGAAATTTTTCATGTCATCGCCTCTTAGTAAGAGAAATTCCTGAGTTTTTTCGCTATTGGCTATGTATGAATAACCAGGGTCTGGAATTAATGAGTAATTTGTTGACTTGGATACAGGATAGCATTGAATCTGTTGTAGCCTCATTTTTGGCAGATTGAAAATTGGGAGAGTAATTCTCACCACCAATTTATTCTGCATAAGGAGCGACTGAGCTCCTGCTGTCTGATATAGGACAGATAGACAATTTTGGTCATTTGGGCAATTCGAGGCCGTCTTGCAGTATATCTCCAACAGATTTTTGGGAGACATTAGGAGTGGATGAATATGATTGGTTTTACTAGCCATTATTATATCCAGGAGGGCTTGTTGTCGATATTCAACTTCGATGATTTGGAGCAATAAGCTTGATATAATCTCTTGTCTCAGTTGCCTCCTAGTTAAATCATCGGCCACATGGTGGAGATCGTTTATCTGGTGTGCTATTTTTTGTTGTCTGTCTATTAACATTGCCAGCGGTTTTTGAATCTTTTCCAAGGTAGTTTTTACAACACTGATTTGTTGTTTCTCTAGCTCGGCTAGGGCTTGTGTATTCGATTCAAGTTCTTCTAACTTGCTGTAAATTTCTTTTTCGTTGTTGCTGTCCATAGTTCCAAACAAATAGTGCATGACATTGCCTATTCCATCAAATAGTGATCTGGCCTTGCGTTTTCCTGGTACTAGTTCCCTAATAGTTTCCGTGCGCTTTCGTACGCTGTCTATAATAGCGTGTATGTGTAGTTGCTGCACGTTACAGAGATCTTCTGGGTTTGTTATATTTATGCAGAGTTTATGCACTAAGTGCTCTGCATATTCTGCTAGCTTTATCTGTGCATCTAGTTCATCCAAGTCTATCTCGGTGAGGACATTCCAGGTGTCATGATATACCATCAGATTTCCTAGGTCCTCGAAAAATATACCCGAGCCATTTAGCTGGGTTATTACATAAGGTTTGTCAGCGATTGCTCCAGTTGTGTACTGGATGAAGAGGACAACTATGATGAATTTTAGCGCCATTTCTGTGGACAATTCAGGAGAAGAAAACAATCCTTTAAGCATACTTGTACGTACATTGTGCCGCTTTAAACTGGGCAGTGGAGTGACTCCACCGCAAATGTTTATGGGGAGGTATTGAAATGAGGTTTAATGGATACTATAGTGGGAATTTCAAGTCAACCTTGTTCATTTTTGTTTGATATATTTTTATTCGAAAAATGGTTTCAAACGGTTATTATGTACCGTTACCGTTCGCTTACCAATTTTGATTGTGGTATTCACATCACTTGGTATTGCGATTACCTGATAAGGTCCTACCCAGATTTGGGAAAGCTTATGTTTTCTGCTTTCATTCTTGATGAGGACCTTGTCTCCTACATGGAAAGTTAAGGACCGTACTGTCTTATCGTAGTACCCCTTTGAGCGCTGTTTACTTGCCAATAAGTTCTTTCTTGCCGTGGCATATGATTTTTGGAGCTTATACTTCAGTATATGATAGTAGCTCTCATGATTGTAAACGGGTTCGGGATCCCGTTTTAAATTTGATGGGACATCCGCTGTGAAGCCGTATAGGCAGTCCATTGGGGTAAGTTTAGTACCCTCGTGTACACTATTGTTATACACGAATGCAGCGGTTCGTAGGTATTGGTCCCATGTTTTGGGATTTTCATCTACGATTGTTCGCAGGTATTCAATCAGCGGCCTGTGGGCACGCTCTAGTGCTCGACAAATTTTGTTAAATTATCTTGGAAGGTCAAGATATATTTGTTACCTGATGTGGTCTCTTCTAATGGACCTACAATATCGAGGTAAACTTTGTCGAACGGTTGCTCTGCGATGTCCGTGATAACCATTGGCATTTTATATTGTGGAGATGCTTTCATCGTCTGGCACTTTGGGCATTTTTTAATGTATTTTTTAATATCGCTAAGCATGTGTCTCCACCAATACTTGCGTCTTATGCGTTTGTAAGTTTTTATGACACCTTGATGGCCACCAAATGGAGAATCGTGATAATCTTTTAAGATTGTTCGGATTTCCGTAGCGCTCGTGATAACTTCGGGTGTCTGCCAGTACTTACTTTTTGCTCAGGCGATGCTGGGTTTAGTGTTTCCGCCTCAGTGTGTTGAATTTCGTTTTGGTCCGCTTTCGTGTGCTCTTCTGTCTCCACACTGGAGCTATTTAATGTCTCTTGAGCCTTTTGCTTCTGAGCTCGAGTCACGACGAAACAATGAGCGGATTTCTTCTTTCTCTTGTTATTTGTGGAATTGTTTTCCTCCACATCTGAGTCCATCGTGTGGTGGACTAGGGCTTCTACCGTTAAGGTATTGCCTAAACTGTCTTCTTTTAATGCTTGAGGGATGCGACTTAGTGCATCGGCATTAGTGTTGTACTTCCCTGGTTTATATTCGATGTTGTAATCGAATTCAGATAATTTGTGGTGAAATCTCACCAAACGGGAAGTAGGGTCTTTCACATTGAAGACACCTTTGAGAGGTTTATGGTCAGTATAGACCGTGAATTTCCGGCCTTGAAGATAGCACCTGAAATTCTTGGTAGCCCAGACAATAGCCAATAACTCTTTCTCTATAGTAGAGTAATTTCTTTCGGCTTTGTTTAATGTGCGGCTTGCATAGGCAATGGGCTGGTCCTTTCCGACTTCTCCTTGAGAAAGAACAGCTCCTAGAGCCTCGTTACTTGCGTCTGTTGTGAGATTAAAAGATTTCGAAAAATCTGGGTAAATTAAAAGTGGTGGAGAAATTAAAGCATTTTTTATGCTTTGGAATGCTTCTTGGCATTTCTCTGTCCAAGTGAATTTTACATCCTTTCGGAGTAAATTTGTGATTGGACGTACAATTTTGGAGAAGTCTGGAATGAATTTCCTGTAGTAATTGGCAAGTCCTAAAAATGACTGGACTTGCCTTACTGTTCTTGGAACAGGAAATGTTTGGACGCAGGCCGTCTTACTTGGGTCTGGTAGGGCTCCTTCGCTAGAACATTTATGTCCTAGGTAAACAACTTCTCTTCGTAGAAACTGGCACTTTTCTGGCTGCAGTTTTAAGTTGTTTTCTCTCAACTTATTGAAGACTTTCCTCAACTTTTCGTTATGGTCGTTTAAATTTTTACCATAGATGACAATGTCATCTAGGTAGACAAAACATTCGAGGCCTTGTAGGCCTGTTAGGACGAAATTCATTAGGCGTTGAAATGTGGCGGGGGCTCCTTTGAGCCCGAATGGCATACGCTTGCACTCGTAGTGCCCATAACTTGTGCTGAAAGCAGTTTTATGTCGATCTTTTTTGACGACAAGGACTTGGTGATAGCCGTTGGCCAAATCGAGTGTGGTGAAATACCTTGCGTGACCTAGTTGGTCGAGAATATCCTCGATTCGGGGTAGCGGGAATGCATCTCCAATTGTCTTTTCGTTTAATTTACGAAAATCGACAACGACGCGCCACCTTTTTTCACCGTCAGGTCCCGCTTTCTTGGGGACAACTAGTAGAGGTGAATTCCAAGGGCTCTTACTAGACTGGACTATCCCGCTGTCTAGCATTTCTTTTAGCTGCTCGTTAATGACTTTCCGCTGTGTTTCAGGTAAGCGGTACATTTTTTGACTGATTGGTGCTTGATCTTGCACCAATGGAATATTATGCGTTATCGCATTTGTATAGGTGAGTTTGTCACCTTTGAGGAAGAAGATATCGTTATACTCTTCGCAGAGTTCTGATATCGCAATTTTTTCTTCCGAGGTTAAATTAGGGTCTAGGCTGAGTTCTTGCTCTAACCTAGAAATACGCGGATATTGTTTTGGGTCGTCCGGAGTCTCATTATCCGGGTATAGATATCGTACATGTTGTAATATTGCCGTTTTGTCGGCTGAACCTTGGTTTGACTTACTCTTCCTTTTAGGTTTTTGACCTGTAAATAGATGAGGATTTTGCGATTGCTTTTGAGGCTGTATTTCGTTGCTCTTAATAATTGACAGGGTATTTGCTTCCTGCCTTGTTGACGGCTGAGTTTGGTACACCTGTGTGGTCTTTGCCTTAGGTTGTGTGGGATACTCATGCGCGTCAATACTACTGCTTTTTGACCATGTAGAATTTTTTGTGTTGTGTGACGGTGTAGTAATATGCACCTTTAATATAGGTTTTAGCGACTCGCTACCGTTTTATATGGCCGTTGCTTGTTTAAGAGTGATTTATGCCTCGGGATTTTGGACGGAAGAGTTATATGCACCTTTTTGGCAGGCTTTAGACACTCAGTTCCGTCTCTTGTGTTGTTTGATATTGCCTCTAAATTTGGTAGTGGAATGTGTGTTCTTTTGTGGTCTTTTGTGTGTGTTAATGGGACTATGATGTAGTCGTTTATTGGAAATAGCTGTAACTTTAAGCTATGTATGACTACTTGATGACTGTTAGCGTTGAGAATACTGACCAGCACTAATTCTTCTCCAGATGACAGCAAACTGTTTGCCAAGAAGACTCCATCGCTTATCTCTTGTGATAAACAGAGCATTTCTTCTTGAGTTTGTAACGGGACTGGGGCAACAATTTGAGAGCGCGCAGGTATGCAGATTGGTTTTTTAAGGGTAACCAATTGCCGCCTGATTTCATCGGTCTCTTGTTCACCCAGACAGCCTTTTTCATATTCCTTGGGCTCTTTTGGAGCTTGACAGCCAGCTTTTCTCGTTTGAGAAGCCTTGAAGACACTGCAGGTGGATAGTTCAGCCTGTTTAGACTCTACCTCTTCTGCAAGTGTTCTTACTTCGACTGCTTTTTCAGAATGTGGCTTGTCCGTTTCAAACTCTATTGGCAAAGCAAATTCGTCTGGATTAGTTTCCGTGCGAGGAAACCTTAGTGCCTTATTAGGACCCTCAACGTTACAGTTTTTTGCTAGGAAATCATTTCCTAGAAGTCCATCATCGGAAAGGCCAGGCAAGTTCTTTACGACTTGGAACTTGCAGGGAATTTTGTTTTTGAAAACGAAGTTTCCCTGGCAATTTCCCAGCGTCTTTCCGGTACCAAATGGGGTCTGAAGTGTACATGCCTCATTGTGGTTAATTTCTTTGAGATCTTTTAATGACCTTTTCTTTATTATACTAACCTCAGCGCCTGTGTCTACTACTAGTTTAGCTTGGCCGTTCAGGCCTATGTCTAAGGGTAGTTTTACTGTAGCGACACTGGAATCGGGCTGCTGAGGGGACCCTATTTTATTAGACGGGAGATTTATAGTCGAGCCGGGGAGTTTTGGGTCGACTGTACGTCGTTTCCCTGACTCCGGGCCTCCCATTTACGTTTTTGTTGGCAGTTATTTACTGCATGTCCAGAACGACCACAAAATTCACACTTTTTTCTTACGTTATATACTCTGGAATTGTTATTGAAATTCTGCGGCTCTCTAGGGCGTTGATTCGATGGTCCACCATTGTTGTGTGGTCTCTGGAAACTATTATTGTTTTTTCTGCAGTCACGCACGTCATGGTTATACATTTTACAGTTCACACAATAAGGCGTATTTTTCCTTTTGAGGCAATCAGCATATGTGTGGCCTCTTAGATTACAAAAACTACAACTGATTTTATTTAAATAATTATTTTTATTTGGTACATTATAATTTTTATTAGGAGATCTTGGCTCCTGTTTTATGTATGCTGTGCCGGCCTGTGTGAACTGTGACGTTGGTATGTGACTGCTTGGGTTGATGGGCATATTGTTTTGCCGGGGATCCTGTGAGTAGGATATGATGCCAGGATTATATACGCTTTGATTTACTAGGGTACTACTTTGAGTTAATGGTGCGTTATTTGGTACACTGGTACTGGCAGAATTTGGCAATGTATTCTGCATCATATTTGTTTGGAATTGTCCTGGAGGTTGCAGGAACAGAGCACTTTGCTGGAGACGTTCCATGTAAAGTGCTCTTTGTACGAGGTCATCCACCGTGCCGTCTGTCATGGTCAGAAGGTATTGGCACATATACGGGTTATTGACTCCTGTTTTTAGTGCGTTTTTAACGAAGTCTTCTAGCTGTGTTTTCACAGCGGGGGCTGCTGTAGCGCCATATTTGGACTCTGCTGCTTCATTACAGAGTGCCAGCATTTGTTTCACTCGTGCCGTGAAGGCTGTGAGGTTTTCCAAAGGATACTGCCTTGTAGTAATTAATTTATTTACCAGTTCCTGATAAGTTTCCCTAGGCAGGTATGTACGATTTAGCCGTTCTTCTACCTCTTTGAAAGTAGTAGGCATATTTGAGGCAAACAGCTGGTAAGCTTCGCCTCGAAGTCTGGTGGGGAAGATTTGCAAAAATGCCGAAAGTTCCTCCACCGAAATGCACTGGATTACCTGCCTGCAGCATCCTAGGAAAGTTTGGAGCTCCAGGCTCAATTTTGGGTGCTGCTCTCCCGAGAATAGGGGAACGAGCTGGGCAGTTAACTTGGCGATTTTCGCGTAATCTGCCATGTTTATATTGGGGATTCTGAAGCTTAAGTTTGATACTTTTGGGGAGCTAGTTTCTTCTATGCTGGTTTCCAAAAGGGAGTCGCCCAGCCAATTCCATAGGATTTCACTCACGGTGGAATCACTGACACTGTCTTCAATGGCACCTTGTCTTAAATCTACACTATTGTTTGTAATTTCTGTTTCGAGAGAGTGCGAGAGTTCCCCAAACTGCTTTAAGCTTTCTTTAAATTTTTCCGTACTTTCTTTGAATTGCGCGATTTGCTCAAGACGCCGTTCACGGGTCCTTTTGAGCTGTTTATCGATAGAATCGCACTGTACAACAGAAAGTTCGGAGGAGTCTCGCACTTTCCCCTCTAGATATTTTAAATAATTTTCTAAGTTTAAATTAGAAGGTCTTACTTGTGGGGGACCTGTAAGGATTGTCCCACTCCTTAATGTTACTCCTGGTGCTGTTGAATTTGTTGGGGGTGTTTGATTAGCACCCTCTGTTGCAGATGTTGCTCCCTCGTTGCCTCCTTCGTACCGGGACGGATCTTCCTGTGCGTCGCCCGGTGAGGAAGATTGTTGTGGAGTTGGTGGAATTGGTGAGATTTCCGGCGGCGTCTCCTGGTGGGAGCTTTCCTCGCTCATGGACCACCGTATGTAGAATTTGCAGCTAGGGGGGCTTCTGCCGTCTTAATTCCCTTGGTTCAAATTGAGAGGGGGGCTTATTGCCTTCTTCGAGGTCCCTCTCAATTCAGGATCGCTGGTTTTTGTGATTGAAGTTCTTTTGCTGGCGGGGGGGAGGGGGGGGGGGGGGGGTGGGCGTGGCCTCCTTAAATTCCCCTGGATAAAAGCTGAAAGGGGGGCGCGTTGCCTACTTCGAAGTCCCTTTCAGCTCCGGATCGCAGATTGTCGGTTGAGGATTCTTCCTTCAAGTTTCGCTTTGAAATTTTCGGCTGTGGACGTCTTATGTTCCTGGGCTGGGATGAAGGCCGCTATTGTCCCACGTTGGCACTTTGTGCTTTGATGAGGGGGTGGCTGCGTGTTTTTCAAACAGAGGCAGTTAAAGCTGTCCGACCCCGAGCGTTGGGAGCCGACTAGATCGAAATACTCCTGAAGCCAGACTCAACTTCAGGCGAAGGGTAGGGTGTCTTGCCCAGTATTCGAATGCGTCCTCAACTCCTTTTGATTCGTAGGATAGAGGGTTTTCGAGCGCTTATACTTTTGTTTGTTTAAAGTAGGCTTCCTCTATCCTACCGGCTGCGCCAATTTTGTTATGTACCTTTGTGGGGATGGCGGGTATTGTATCCAAAACACTTTTGTTTGTTTTTCTTTTTAAATGAATTTTTTTTTTATTCGTTTTACACTCAATTCGATTTTAATTCTTTTTCAACAAATTTTTTTTTTATTCGTTTAAAACTCAATTTGATTTTAACTCTTTTTCAACAAATTTTTTCTTTATTCGTTTTACACTCAATTTGATTTTAATTCTTTTTCACTCAACCGAGAGACCGTGCCGAAAGTCCTAAGTCCTTTTTGTTTTCCTTTTTTTCTTGTAAAAACTCGACCGCCAACCCGCCGTTTTTCAAAGTAAAAACAACCAACTCGCTCGTAAAATGATTTTTTTAATTCAACTCGCTAGTAATCGCTTTTCTGATTCGACTGTCGAACCGCCGCGTATAATATTTAAAATCCAACTTTCTAACTTGATCACATTTTTCTGTCATCAAGCTTCGTTGTTCAGAGTAGAAAATGCTTAATTGCATTTTCTACCCTGAGAAAATTATTAAAAATTATTTTGTTCTGGACTTGTTTCAACAAGTCCAGAATATTTTTCATCGGATGGTCGCCTAAAAATGTAATTTGACGCTTTTGTCAACATCAGCCACCGTCCTGTCGTTCTGAAATCGCGCCGCGCATATACATACAATGTATTTCGGCGGGGCGCATTTCTCACGACGAAAGCTTTTTGTGCAATATATATGTACGTATGTACCTACATATTGTATTTTTCTTGACAAATCTTACTGGAGGTAAGATTTGTCTTTTGGTTTTTTTTTTATATTTAAAATATTTCCATGGCAAATCCTGCTGAAGGCAAAACTTGCCATGGGAATAATATGGTTAAATTTTGTGGTATTTGGGTATGTATATGTGTATATGTCTTTTCACATATGCAACATATTGAATTAACTCTCCAGGATATCCACAATTGCGCAACGTTGGATCATATGCACCTTTACTGCCAGATCACATCCCCAGTCTTAAATGCAAATACTAAGGTAAATCAATGCGAGATAAATTTAATAAAAAAGGAGTCGATTGCATCTGATTGTAAAATTTTAACATTAGAACAAGATTGTTTTTGGACGCAATTATCGCAACAGAACGCTTGGCTTTTCTCCCTAAAAGATTCCATCCACATAGATATTATTTGCGAAAATTCTATTAACTCACAAGTTCTGCAAGGAACCGGAACAATGTATATCTATCCCGGTTGTTATGTTCGCAGCAAGGAATTCATACTGCACGGACATAACGTAAAAATTTCCAAATTGAATTCCCATTTTATCCCAACAGTAAACATTTCCAGTATAATATCAAATATGACGTCCTCCTCAATAGGATCGCATATAAAAATACATACGTTAAATCTTTCGAATAACACGGATCTAGATAAACTTCGAGAATCCGTTCGTTGCCAACAAGACCAAGAATTAGTTCCTTTAAATCCTATAAACAATCACCATATTCACCACTATACAGTGTCGTACCTGACAATTGCCTCAATTATCTTTATTCTATGTGTTTATCTGTATATTAAATACAACACAAAAACCCGTAACTCAAAAAAAATAATACTTCCTGAACATAAACAGGAAAATGTGCCTACTCCGGCACCGAGAGAATCAAAATTCAAATTGACTCCATCACCTAAAAAGAAAACCACAGAAAACATTTAACTTACGGACAATGATAAACGAACCACACTAACATTTTCTCATCCAATTTTTACATTTCCAACAACCAATATCCCCATCCGAACAATCTAATGCACTCTATAATGAAAAGAATATGAAATCATTAAAATAAAAATGTTAAACGTAGAAAAAAAGGGAAAAGTTTAATGTTTTGTTTTTGGATAATTTGTATATGTATATATGTACCAATATAAAAAAAACATTCTTTGCGACTAGAATAGAAGCATGGTTTTTATGAAAAACACATTTTTTATTTATATTAATAAAAATAAATAAATAAATAAGACAATAAAATTATAGGTATACATAAAATAAAAGCTTAAGATCTATAAGAATTAATATATGCACAGGATCTTAAATCTTTATTCATGTGTTTTTTTCTGCAAGAAAAAAAAACAAATAAAATAAATCTTATTTACAATTAGTACTGTAATAAATAGAAGTCAAAGACAAATTATAAGTAGGTACATAGTATATCTAATTCTATTAAGAACAAATAATAATATAAATAAAATGAATTAATTGTATGTAGTACGTAGTATATATATTGATAGGCAATTTTACCTTTCAGATACAACTACTAATCTTTAATGTACAAAATTTATTTTACTTTATTCCTGTAATTTTATGTAATTATGTATACCTGCATTCACCAATTTTTATAAGACATATAACGTATACGCATGGCTTAATTTTTGAATCGAAAGAAAGTTTTCTTCCCCAGAAGAATAAAACTTTCTTTTCCCCAGGGGGGAGGGATGTTGTGACTCAGGTACCTTTGCCCCGAATCATAACCATAATACCAATACATCAATGTATCGTCCAATACGATATATTGATGTACCATTAATTGACCCTGAAAAAAACATGTCAATTTAATTTCCTTTAAAATCTCATTCAAAATTTTAAATGCATTTAGAAATGCATTCCCATATTATAACAAAATGCAATTTAGCATAAATTGCATTTTGTTATCAGACACACATTCCACTCACACGGTATGCACACTTACCTACATACAGTGTCTTCTTACTTTTTTTTCCGCATGTACACTCTACATGCGTACAATACCTATTTTTCAATCTAATTGTATGTACATACATACATACAATTATCGCAATTATTCGCGCCCTCTTAAAATTAATATTTCAAGACGGGCGCACAAGTGCATATCAGATTACAGATTTGCATAGATGCATATAGCTTGCATCAAAACTTTTGTGCATTTTCTCACGTACGATTTTTCAACGTCGTGAGAAAGATAAAGATAAGGGAAAAGCTTTAAAAAATATCACGGGTACCTGGGTGCAATTTGCCCAATCCTCTGGGCAGTACATTTTTCAACCGTTGAGTGAAACAGTTCGGGGTCTCAGAAAAAAAAAAATAATCTATCGTGTGTACCGATCTTACGGAATTTTCCCAAATTTAATTGTGAAAAAATTTATAGTAAAATCGTAAAAGAATATTAAATTAAATAAAAACATTTTATCAAAAAAAAATCAATCAAAAGTGTGTTGAATTTTTCGTCTACTCAGTGCTTGCTCTCTCCTTAGGAGCACGGAGCAAGTCCAACTATAACATCAACAGGATACTTAAACTTCATATGAGCGCTTATTTTATTGTTATTATTCACAAATTTTTTGACTATATGTAGAATATAAGCCAGCTACAATTGTAGTTTAGAACGTTTCAGTAAAAAAGTATCAGACCAATATACATATCACTCAGCTCCCTAGAATTAGCAACGCTTACCCCTAGCCCGCTCGTAATATCACATCAAGTAGCACAAACGAACTCCGTCTCCAACAATTGCGCCCAAAGTAGAAATACAGGGATTTCGATGAAAAACCATACATTTTTTATTAGCCATTCTTTGATTAAATCGACTCCATGAAAGCATGTAACAGTAGAGCCAGTGAAAAGACGAGTCCTTTTAGAGCGGAGAATAGATATAGGGATAGTAGAGCAAAACTCCGTCAGATTTTTGATCCGATGACGGAGCTGCGGCGTTCAACAATTTTACCGATAATAGAGTTAATAAGGGTAAAATGTTCAAAGGAAAAACTGTCTTAGATGTGCCGCTAATAATAAGAGGCATCTTTAAGTAAACCCTAAAGGAGCAGTGGTTTTAAAGCACTCACGAGTTAATCCTTCTGGAAGCAACTTCTGTGCCAATACGCGATGATACTGATGAGGCCATAGATGTCATCTTCGGTGGTGTGACGACACTTTCGTCGCAGACTTTACAGACGATAGTTGACACAAAATTAGCTGTAATCGCTTTAACAAATTCTAAAAGAAAGTAAGAACTTTGAAATACCTTGATGACAAAAGGGCAATTAGCAATGTAGGTTTTGGAATTTATAAAAATGAAAAAAAAAAATAATATAATTAGTTTCATGTGAAAGTGCGATTTATGAAGACAAAGAAAAAGAAAAATTTGGAAAATAGAATTAAAGTAATCAAGTCCTATACCACTGTAAAATATATTTTTTTCTGGCATAGAATAAGTAAATCAGATCATGTTAATTTTTAGTCATTTATTTCTCAATGCTACATCTTTACATACATTACGAGGTGAGTGCACTCAGGGAAGAATCAAGTTTCCCAGTTCATTCATCGAGTAAATGTGCATGTTTGCATTTTTTCACATTTTGTCATTCCTAACATACCTACTTGCAATTGCAGTATGTTTTCTCTCGTATTTCTACATTCCTATTTTGCAATATAATCGTTGTATGGGTTCATTGTTTCATCGAACTCAATAAATGATATTGGTAGAATAAGCAATAAATTAATATAAATGTACGGACTCAATAAATTAGAAAGATAGTTAATTTTCAACCATCGCATCGAAATAATCAGTGATTTTATTTACCTACTAATCAACTTGTTTTCAGCTAATGTGGTGTAGTGGTTTAAGAGCCTAAAGCACTGCATCTCCATCAAAGGTCAAGGTGTAACACCTTGACTTAAATCAGCGAGAAGAATAAAATAGTTCTTAACAAACACCAAGAATAAGATAATAATTTCCCGAAAGAATTTTACTGTTCGAAATAAACATTACATTATTTTTGCCGGACTGACAACCTGGTGCCTAAGAGTGAATTCTACAAACAGCACCAGAATTGTGGCTGCTTACACTATTTGTATATTGCAATGAGAAATTACTGCAGATATTACTTTTGAATTTTAATGTAAGGAAATTTTATTGGAAATCCTTACAGTGCTTGCCTGAGTAATCCCTAACATGGCCGTCCTGCTACCAGACTTTAAATGATGTAGGGTTAGTATATACGTTCTAAATTTTCTTGTTTTGTTTAGGTTATGGGTTAGTTTGATAAGTTTACAATTTCTTGCCGTAGTTTTTTATAATTATGTTTTTAGTTTCTTCTTACTTCCTCTCAAAGCTTTAAATTCAGCTGTTGCAACCTGGACATGTGCTCCAGTCTGCTTTAGTTTTCTCGTCGCCTCCTTCGCTGTCTTCGCTGAATTCCAGCTTCACAGAACGCAGAACGCAAATCTTTTTTTTTCGTTAACTTATTTAAACCTTTAATTTATAATTTTTTTGTGTGCGGGGAATAATCCCGTCCCCATTCGTGGGCAAAAAAAACTTCCAGAAGCGCCCAAAAAAAAACCCTCTGTTTTTCTTTCTCTTTCCTTCTGTTTTTCTCAAGTTCGGTGTAATTTTGTGCAACCATGAAAAATAGGGGGAATGAATTTGCTAAGGCGAGGAGCTAAGGAGCAACTCACTCGTTATAACTTACGAGGTTTTATTTATTAGTTTTTTATTGAGTTATAGAAATTTTATTCTGATTCAAATTATGGATTTCTTTAATCTACATGAGTTCCCAATTTTGTACTTATTATAAAAAGGAAGATAATTTTTATTTTATTTCTGGAAATGTTTGCCAGAGGTTTTTATTTTTTTTACATTGTTTTGTTAGCAACATCAATTCACCGCAAATTTAAATAATTTTACTAATACGTAATTACTTGCTAAATCTAATCTTAAGGCCTAACAGCGCGATGTCTTACATGGTTCCACTGGTCATTGGATTAAGTTCCCGAGCCACAGCATTCCTACGGAAAAGCACCCGTCCAGGCTGTCATATCGACAGCCCAAACTGCAACAACGTATTCCTGCATCGGATCGGTATTGCGGCGACTCTCCTCTATGAACTTCAAGTCGTCTGTAAGACGACCTGGTGCTTGCAGAGAAAAGAAATGGTATCCATCCATCGGATCGGCATTGCGGCGTCTCCCCTCGGAGCATGTCAACTCGCAACATCATTGCAGTTTCCTTTTTGTGGATTTCAAGTCATCAGTAAAGCGGCTATGTGCTTGCAAAGGCATCTGTTTCAGGTCTGAATTATCAGTCCCAATCCGGTCGCTTACCGAGCAAGGATCGGCCACCATTACGCCAACACAGTTTACAATTTCAAGACAGCACAGTTTTCTGCTTCGAGAAAGTGGGATACCTACTCAGAGCAGTTACTTGCTTCATAAGACGTAGTAATTGTGGGCCCCTTGCTACAAAAGAAAGTGATATTAGCAATCCAAAGTGGTATCTGTTCAGTCCACCGACTTAGTGAGATGTCCCCAATGTGTTCCCTTGTTGACATATTTCTTAAAATACAAAAATAAGAGGAACAGAAAGTATAAAGTTTCAAGAATCAATAAAAAAATACTTATCTGATATTTTGGAACTTCCTTCCTTTGGTCCACCGACGTCCAAACACAATAGATTCAACACCTAAAACATACAAAATTATTATTATTTATAACAGCATTTTATAAAAATATCATCGACTTACCTAATGTATACATCCCTCCTGTATATTTACATTTCGTAATGTCACACAGTCACATTACATCAAATCATTTTGATTTCGCCTCAGTCATCAAATTCAGCAAACGTCGCTAGGGCAATACCGAGAGGCGAGAGCTCATAACTGGATGCGGCGGCTATATAAAGCCAGCGAACCGCAGCAGAAGAGCTCATCTGTTTCGGAGACTGATCCGAGTGACAAGAATATTATTCCGAACCTCATTATAGACGATTAATTCTATATTTCAGAGATTAATCTGAAAATTCCTATCATTTCCAATATTCCTGCCCACACCTAAGCAGAAATTTAATTCAGCGCAGAGATTAAGCTGCAATATTCCTACCCACACCTAAGTAGAAGAATAATTCTGCTGCAGAGAATAATCTGGCACATCTCCTGCTCACATTTACAGGAGAATAAATCTGATGCAGAGACTAATCTGCGCTTCTTCTTTGTAGTAGCATATTGCTACACTTCTGCGCACGCGCAGAATACTGTCACGGACTAACCTGACTCGTTTTTCCAACTATAGCACTTTGCTACCCTGGTGACCTCACGTACGAGCAGAGGTATTTACTTGCCTTTTTGCCCTCACGCACCATAAAAACGTTTGCTATTTTATATAAGCACATTGAAATCACCTTGGGTACAACAAATCTATATTCAGAGACTAATCTGAACTAGTTTTTTTCTACAGAAGCATTTTGATGCCGTTGTGCCCTGACGCGCTAGCAGCATCAACAATATTTTCTTCTTTTCTTGTCGTTCTGATGACTGATAACTAATTCTGGTCTTCTCTCTTTTTTCAGAACGAGTAGAACCTTGGTAGCGCCTGAGCAGGATCTCATTGAATTTAAGTTTGAATTTTTAATTCGTTTTACTTGAAGTTTTCTCTTTGAATTGTATAGTATGTAGTTTGCAGGTTAGTTTTAGTTTTTTAGTGATATAGTTTTAAGCATTTATGTTGAAATAAATTTTATATTTGAATTTTAGAACGACTGAGCTGCCCATTATAAATCGGCACTCCCTCCAATTTCCGAGACTAGATCTCACAGTATCCGCATGTATTCTTAAAACGTAGACATATTGCGGGTATCTAGCCGGTTAAAAAATTACAGTAAAAAGAGCATAGTAAATAAGTTTCCAGAGGTGTAGAAAATTTCCTCTTTATATACTCAAAAACGATTGCCTAACATATCTCATCAAAATCCATACTTCCGCTGTCAACATAAAATTCACAACCGTAGTAGGTATGCTAAATAAATATATACTAGGGGACGTATGTAGGTTTCTGCATATAATAACCGTAGACGTATGTAGTTAAGATTTTTTATTTGCTTTTCTTTTATATAACAAAATCCTTTCAATGTTTTTCCACAGCCATCAAACGGATTTTCGTGATATGTTCAAAAATAATAAAGCCAGTAGCTTCGATAATCTTCCTTGAGCCCAAGAGACCATATTTCGTTGCTTAAGGATGACTTCTTACGTCTTACAGAATTTAATTTAGCAGAAAGAGGATTATCCTTACACGGTTCGGTTGAAAGAAGAGGCCAAAAATTCGTTCACAGAATTGAGTGAAACACACATAAGAGATTACAAGAAATAAATGCAAAAACGCTGATAAGAAGACTGTACCCTCGTGCATACGTACATACATATATATATATATATAAGTAACAAATGTAGACTTATTAAATGTACAAAGTAGCATATTAAATTTTGGATGGACACACATTACTTTTCTTGAGATAAAAACCTGGTAACAAAATTAATCGCTACTTATGTATCCTTGTGTGTACGTAAGTACTAAGGAAAGTTTTAAAATATATTATATAGGTTTTTGAGGTCGTCCATACTTCTATTAGGTTTAATGTGCATATAGGTATACAACGATTAGGCGTACAGTAATATAGGAAAATCCGCCCGACGAAATTGTTTGTCTTCTTCTTAAATAATGAGCCTCCTACCTTACAGGGAATTTTTCCGTAAATTATTAAATTTTTTCCTTGAATTCCAAATTTTTTTTCGTATTTTAAGGAGAATGACCTTTTTAAAATGGAAAAAAAATTGTGAATCTGAAGGAGAATTTCCCTCTGAGAGTCACGGTGTTCAAGAAGAAGACATAACCTGATAAAATACGAAGGACGTTTCTTCCAAATTCTTCAATTTGGAAAATTCTGGAATCAATTAAATTCATCACAGTCTCTTGTACATATGATAGCTTCTTCATTAAGAATTACAAATACAAAATGCCTCATGACTGATTTTATGACAAAATTAAAAGCATACATATGTTGAAAATTCCGATGTTTCATATTTATGCAAATGCATAAGGCGCTATAGTTCGGACATGAGGATGAGTGCATTGATAGGTATTACCCTCACGAAAGGAGTTAAGTGTTAACAAGTTATCAAAATAGCTCGAAAATTACTTAAATATTTACATTTAAAGGCATTCAATGAAAACGGCGAAAAGACGTTATTCGTATCACCGAAATCGTTGGAGTTGGCCATTGCCGTCTTTATGTTCAGGCCGTTACATCAAATTCTTTGAATGGATTAGAGTAGTACGATTTCGTATGCTTTTGCAAATCAAAATTGCCCTTTGAATGTATTAGAGTAGTACGATTTCGTACTTTCACAAGTAAAAAAACTAAGCAAAATTGCTTTGTGTCATGGCCTGGAACATAAAGACGGCTAAATTTTTGGCTAAATGAGGACTATCACTCGTTTCAGTAATTCTGCTAAAATTCGAATCACCCTGTATATACAAATGACTGGCTGGTACGGTTTGAATCTTTTATGCCCGACTTTCGGTTAGTTCATATATCTGTCGTGACCCAATATTCAATTGGTGGAATTATGACATCACCACTCGAGCTAGCAGCAAGTGTACAAGTAATTAAACGATTTGCAATAATTAAGCATTTTACTTCGCACAGTAAAATGCCTGGTGATTGCGAATTGTTTACTTGTAAACTGTCGCGTCCACTGCTGTATGTGACTGGGCATTGAGTCATGGTTAAGTAATTCACTTCGCATAGTGAAATACTCAGCTGGACTCACTGTTTGTTTACATGCAGTATTGGGGGCTCCAGCTGCCGGCAGTGATTAACGTAATACTTTGTAATAATGATTGCAAGGTATTGGGTATTGCGCTGGTCACTGGGTCAAAGTCGCTTCTGCCTAGTTGAATGGAGGTGAACACGGTCGGTTCGGTAGATCGGTTTGTTCAGTTAGAAGTTGGAGTTTATTGAAGATAGCGGTTCGGTGTTAGGTTTCAATCGCGATAGTC
>CAWVNZ010001977.1:0-34677 GCA_963930735.1 Dioctria linearis
AGGGATTGCCTTTTCTATTGTAAATTATTCAAAAAATAATTTTTTACTGTCGCAAATTATAATTACGCCAGGGATTGCCTTTTGTATAGTAAATTATTCAAAAAATAATTTTTTACTGTTGCAAATTTTAAATACGCCAGGGATTGCCTTTTCTATAGTAAATTATTCAAAAAATAATTTTTTACTGTTGCAAATTTTAATTACGCCAGGGATTGCCTTTTCTATAGTAAATTATTCAAAAAATAATTTTTACTGTCGCAAATTATAATTACGCCAGGGATTGCCTTTTGTATAGTAAATTATTCAAAAAATAATTTTTTACTGTCGCAAATTTTAAATACGCCAGGGATTGCCTTTTCTATAGTAAATTATTCAAAAATTCATTTTTTACTGTCGCAAATTATAATTACGCCAGGGATTACCTTTTCTATAGTAAATGTTGCAAAAATTAATTTTTTTCTGTCGCAAATTTTAATTACGCCAGGGATTGCCTTTTCTATAGTAAATTATTCAAAAATTCATTTTTTACTGTCGCAAATTATAATTACGCCAGGGATTGCCTTTTCTATAGTAAATTATTCAAAAATTCATTTTTTACTGTCTCAAATTTTAATTACGCCAGGGATTTCCTTTTCTATAGTAAATTATTCAAAAAATAATTTTATACTGTCTCAAATTTTAATTACGCCAGGGATTGCCTTTTCTATAGTAAATTATTCAAAAATTCATTTTTTACTGTCGCAAATTTTAATTACGCCAGGGATTGCCTTTTGTATAGTAAATTTTGCAAAAAATAATTGTTTAGTGTCGCAAATTTTAATTACGCCAAGGATTGCCTTTTCTATAGTAAATTTTGCAAAAAATATTTGTTTAGTGTCGCAAATTTTAATTACGCCAGGGATTGCCTTTTCTATAGTAAATTATTCAAAAATTCATTTTTTACTATCTCAAATTTTAATTACGCCAGGGATTGCGTTTTCTATAGTAAATTATTCAAAAAATAATTTTTTACTGTCGCAAATTATAATTACGCCAGGGATTGCCTTTTGTATAGTAAATTATTCAAAAAATAATTTTTTACTGTCGCAAATTTTAAATACGCCAGGGATTGCCTTTTCTATAGTAAATTATTCAAAAAATAATTTTTTACTGTTGCAAATTTTAATTACGCCTGGGATTGCCTTTTCTATAGTAAATTATTCAAAAATTCATTTTTTACTGTCGCAAATTATAATTACGCCAGGGATTGCCTTTTCTATAGTAAATTATTCAAAAATTCATTTTTTACTGTCTCAAATTTTAATTACGCCAGAGATTGCCTTTTCTATAGTAAATTATTCAAAAAATAATTTTATACTGTCGCAAATTATAATTACGCCAGGGATTGCCTTTTCTATAGTAAATTATTCAAAAATTCATTTTTTACTGTCTCAAATTTTAATTACGCCAGGGATTGCCTTTTCTATAGTAAATTATTCAAAAAATAATTTTATACTGTCTCAAATTTTAATTACGCCAGGGATTGCCTTTTCTATAGTAAAATAATTTTTTTACTGTCGCAAATTTTAATTACGCCAGGGATTGCCTTTTATATAATAAATTTTGCAAAAAATAATTGTTTAGTGTCTCAAATTTTAATTACGCCAGGGATTGCCTTTTCTATAGTAAATTATTCAAAAAATAGTTGTTTAGTGTCTCAAATTTTAATTACGCCAGGGATTGCCTTTTCTATAGTAAATTATTCAAAAAATAATTTTATACTGTCTCAAATTTTAATTACTCCAGGGATTGCCTTTTCTATAGTAAATTATTCAAAAACTAATTTTTTACTGTCTCAAATTTTAATTACGCCAGGGATTGCCTTTTCTATAGTAAATTATTCAAAAAATAATTTTTTACTGTCGCAAATTTTAAATACGCCAGGGATTGCCTTTTCTATAGTAAATTATTCAAAAAATAATTTTTTTCTGTCTCAAATTTTAATTACGCCAGGGATTGCCTTTTCTATAGTAAATTATTCAAAAAATAATTTTTTACTGTTGCAAATTTTAAATACGCCAGGGATTGCCTTTTGTATAGTAAATTATTCAAAAAATAATTTTATACTGTTGCAAATTTTAATTACGCCAGGGATTGCCTTTTCTATAGTAAATTATTCAAAAATTAATTTTATACTGTCTCAAATTTTAATTACGCCAGGGATTGCCTTTTCTATAGTAAATTATTCAAAAATTCATTTTTTACTGTCGCAAATTTTAATTACGCCAGGGATTGCTTTTTGTATAGTAAATTATTCAAAAATTAATTTTTTACTGTCTCAAATTTTAATTACGCCAGGGATTGCCTTTTGTATAGTAAATTTTGCAAAAAATAATTGTTTAGTGTCGCAAATTTTAATTACGCCAGGGATTGCCTTTTCTATAGTAAATTATTCAAAAATTCATTTTTTACTGTCGCAAATTTTAATTACGCCAGGGATTGCCTTTTGTATAGTAAATTTTGCAAAAAATAATTGTTTAGTGTCGCAAATTTTAATTACGCCAAGGATTGCCTTTTCTATGGTAAATTATTCAAAAATTCATTATTTACTGTCGCAAATTTTAATTACGCCAGGGATTGCCTTTTCTATAGTAAATTATTCAAAAATTCATTTTTTACTGTCGCAAATTATAATTACGCCAGGGATTGCCTTTTGTATAGTAAATTTTGCAAAAATTCATTTTTTACTGTCTCAAATTTTAATTACGCCAGGGATTGCCTTTTGTATAGTAAATTATTCAAAAAATAATTTTATACTGTCTCAAATTTTAATTACGCCAGGGATTGCCTTTTCTATAGTAAAATAATTTTTTACTGTCGCAAATTTTAATTACGCCAGGGATTGCCTTTTATATAATAAATTTTGCAAAAAATAATTGTTTAGTGTCTCAAATTTTAATTACGCCAGGGATTGCCTTTTCTATAGTAAATTATTCAAAAAATAGTTGTTTAGTGTCTCAAATTTTAATTACGCCAGGGATTGCCTTTTCTATAGTAAATTATTCAAAAAATAATTTAATACTGTCTCAAATTTTAATTACTCCAGGGATTGCCTTTTCTATAGTAAATTATTCAAAAACTAATTTTTTACTGTCTCAAATTTTAATTACGCCAGGGATTGCCTTTTCTATAGTAAATTATTCAAAAAATAATTTTTTACTGTTGCAAATTTTAAATACGCCAGGGATTGCCTTTTGTATAGTAAATTTTGCAAAAAATAATTGTTTAGTGTCGCAAATTTTAATTACGCCAGGGATTGCCTTTTCTATAGTAAATTATTCAAAAAATAATTTTTTACTGTTGCAAATTTTAATTACGCCAGGGATTGCCTTTTCTATAGTAAATTATTCAAAAAATAATTTTTTACTGTCGCAAATTATAATTACGCCAGGGATTGCCTTTTGTATAGTAAATTATTCAAAAAATAATTTTTTACTGTTGCAAATTTTAAATACGCCAGGGATTGCCTTTTCTATAGTAAATTATTCAAAAAATAATTTTTTACTGTTGCAAATTTTAATTACGCCAGGGATTGCCTTTTCTATAGTAAATTATTCAAAAAATAATTTTTTACTGTCGCAAATTATAATTACGCCAGGGATTGCCTTTTGTATAGTAAATTATTCAAAAAATAATTTTTTACTGTCGCAAATTTTAAATACGCCAGGGATTGCCTTTTCTATAGTAAATTATTCAAAAATTCATTTTTTACTGTCGCAAATTATAATTACGCCAGGGATTACCTTTTCTATAGTAAATGTTGCAAAAATTAATTTTTTTCTGTCGCAAATTTTAATTACGCCAGGGATTGCCTTTTCTATAGTAAATTATTCAAAAATTCATTTTTTACTGTCGCAAATTATAATTACGCCAGGGATTGCCTTTTCTATAGTAAATTATTCAAAAATTCATTTTTTACTGTCTCAAATTTTAATTACGCCAGGGATTTCCTTTTCTATAGTAAATTATTCAAAAAATAATTTTATACTGTCTCAAATTTTAATTACGCCAGGGATTGCCTTTTCTATAGTAAATTATTCAAAAATTCATTTTTTACTGTCGCAAATTTTAATTACGCCAGGGATTGCCTTTTGTATAGTAAATTTTGCAAAAAATAATTGTTTAGTGTCGCAAATTTTAATTACGCCAAGGATTGCCTTTTCTATAGTAAATTTTGCAAAAAATATTTGTTTAGTGTCGCAAATTTTAATTACGCCAGGGATTGCCTTTTCTATAGTAAATTATTCAAAAATTCATTTTTTACTATCTCAAATTTTAATTACGCCAGGGATTGCGTTTTCTATAGTAAATTATTCAAAAAATAATTTTTTACTGTCGCAAATTATAATTACGCCAGGGATTGCCTTTTGTATAGTAAATTATTCAAAAAATAATTTTTTACTGTCGCAAATTTTAAATACGCCAGGGATTGCCTTTTCTATAGTAAATTATTCAAAAAATAATTTTTTACTGTTGCAAATTTTAATTACGCCTGGGATTGCCTTTTCTATAGTAAATTATTCAAAAATTCATTTTTTTACTGTCGCAAATTATAATTACGCCAGGGATTGCCTTTTCTATAGTAAATTATTCAAAAATTCATTTTTTACTGTCTCAAATTTTAATTACGCCAGAGATTGCCTTTTCTATAGTAAATTATTCAAAAAATAATTTTATACTGTCGCAAATTATAATTACGCCAGGGATTGCCTTTTCTATAGTAAATTATTCAAAAATTCATTTTTTACTGTCTCAAATTTTAATTACGCCAGGGATTGCCTTTTCTATAGTAAATTATTCAAAAAATAATTTTATACTGTCTCAAATTTTAATTACGCCAGGGATTGCCTTTTCTATAGTAAAATAATTTTTTACTGTCGCAAATTTTAATTACGCCAGGGATTGCCTTTTATATAATAAATTTTGCAAATAATAATTGTTTAGTGTCTCAAATTTTAATTACGCCAGGGATTGCCTTTTCTATAGTAAATTATTCAAAAAATAGTTGTTTAGTGTCTCAAATTTTAATTACGCCAGGGATTGCCTTTTCTATAGTAAATTATTCAAAAAATAATTTTATACTGTCTCAAATTTTAATTACTCCAGGGATTGCCTTTTCTATAGTAAATTATTCAAAAACTAATTTTTTACTGTCTCAAATTTTAATTACGCCAGGGATTGCCTTTTCTATAGTAAATTATTCAAAAAATAATTTTTTACTGTCGCAAATTTTAAATACGCCAGGGATTGCCTTTTCTATAGTAAATTATTCAAAAAATAATTTTTTTCTGTCTCAAATTTTAATTACGCCAGGGATTGCCTTTTCTATAGTAAATTATTCAAAAAATAATTTTTTACTGTTGCAAATTTTAAATACGCCAGGGATTGCCTTTTGTTTAGTAAATTATTCAAAAAATAATTTTATACTGTTGCAAATTTTAATTACGCCAGGGATTGCCTTTTCTATAGTAAATTATTCAAAAATTAATTTTATACTGTCTCAAATTTAATTACGCCAGGGATTGCCTTTTCTATAGTAAATTATTCAAAAATACATTTTTTACTGTCGCAAATTTTAATTACGCCAGGGATTGCTTTTTGTATAGTAAATTATTCAAAAAATAATTTTTTACTGTCTCAAATTTTAATTACGCCAGGGATTGCCTTTTGTATAGTAAATTTTGCAAAAAATAATTGTTTAGTTTCGCAAATTTTAATTACGCCAGGGATTGCCTTTTCTATAGTAAATTATTCAAAAATTCATTTTTTACTGTCGCAAATTTTAATTACGCCAGGGATTGCCTTTTGTATAGTAAATTTTGCAAAAAATAATTGTTTAGTGTCGCAAATTTTAATTACGCCAAGGATTGCCTTTTCTATGGTAAATTATTCAAAAATTCATTATTTACTGTCGCAAATTTTAATTACGCCAGGGATTGCCTTTTCTATAGTAAATTATTCAAAAATTCATTTTTTACTGTCGCAAATTATAATTACGCCAGGGATTGCCTTTTGTATAGTAAATTTTGCAAAAATTCATTTTTTACTGTCTCAAATTTTAACTACGCCAGGGATTGCCTTTTGTATAGTAAATTATTCAAAAAATAATTTTTTACTGTCTCAAATTTTAATTACGCCAGGGATTGCCTTTTCTATAGTAAATTATTCAAAAATTCATTTTTTACTGCCTCAAATTTTAATTACGCCTGGGATTGCCTTTTCTATAGTAAATTATTCAAAAATTCATTTTTTACTGTCTCAAATTTTAATTACGCCAGGGATTGCCTTTTCTATAGAAAATTATTCAAAAATTCATTTTTTACTGTCGCAAATTTTAATTACGCCAGGGATTGCCTTTTCTATTGTAAATTATTCAAAAATTCAATTTTTACTGTCGCAAATTTTAATTACGCCAGGGATTGCCTTTTTCTATAGTAAATTATTCAAAAAATAATTTTTTACTGTCGCAAATTTTAATTACGCCAGGGATTGCCTTTTCTATAGTAAATTATTCAAAAAATAATTTTTTACTGTCGCAAATTTTAATTACGCCAGGGATTGCCTTTTCTATAGTAAATTATTCAAAAAATAATTTTTTACTGTCGCAAATTATAATTACGCCAGAGATTGCCTTTTCTATAGTAAATTATTCAAAAAATAATTTTTTACTGTCGCAAATTATAATTACGCCAGGGATTGCCTTTTCTATAGTAAATTATTCAAAAAATAATTTTTTACTTTCTCAAATTTTAATTACGCCAGGGATTGCCTTTTGTATAGTAAATTTTGCAAAAATAATTGTTTAGTGTCGCAAATTTTAATTACGCCAGGGATTGCCTTTTCTATAGTAAATTATTCAAAAATTCATTTTTTACTATCTCAAATTTTAATTACGCCAGGGATTGCGTTTTCTATAGTAAATTATTCAAAAATTCATTTTTTACTGTCTCAAATTTTAATTACGCCAGGGATTGCCTTTTCTATAGTAAATTATTCAAAAAATAATTTTTTTTCTGTCGCAATTTTTAATTACGCCAGGGATTGCCTTTTCTATAGTAAATTTTGCAAAAAATAATTGTTTAGTGTCGCAAATTTTAATTACGCCAGGGATTGCCTTTTCTATAGTAAATTATTCAGAAATTCATTTTTTACTGTCTCAAATTATAATTACGCCAGGGATTGCCTTTTCTATAGTAAATTATTCAAAAAATAATTTTTTACTGTCGCAAATTATAATTACGCCAGGGATTGCCTTTTCTATAGTAAATTATTCAAAAATTAATTTTATACTGTCTCAAATTTTAAATACGCCAGGGATTGCCTTTTCTATAGTAAATTATTCAAAAATTCATTTTTTACTGTCGCAAATTTTAATTACGCCGCGGATTGCCTTTTGTATAGTAAATTTTGCAAAAAATAATTTTTTCTGTCGCAAATTTTAATTACGCCAGGGATTGCCTTTTCTATAGTAAATTATTCAAAAATTCATTTTTTACTGTCGCAAATTTTAATTACGCCAGTGATTGCCTTTTCTTTAGTAAATTATTCAAAAATTCATTTTTTACTGTCTCAAATTTTAATTACGCCAGGGATTGCCTTTTGTATAGTAAATTTTGCAAAAAAATTATTGTTTAGTGTCGCAAATTTTAATTACGCCAGGGATTGCCTTTTCTATAGTAAATTATTCAAAAATTCATTTTTTACTGTCTCAAATTTTAATTACGCCAGGGATTGCCTTTTCTATAGTAAATTATTCAAAAATTCATTTTTTACTGTCTCAAATTTTAATTACGCCAGGGATTGCCTTTTCTATAGTAAATTTTGCAAAAAATAATTGTTTAGTGTCGCAAATTTTAATTACGCCAGGGATTGCCTTTTGTATAGTAAATTATTCAAAAAATAATTGTTTAGTGTCGCAAATTTTAATTACGCCAGAGATTGCCTTTTCTATAGTAAATTATTCAAAAAATAATTTTTTACTGTCGCAAATTATAATTACGCCAGGGATTGCCTTTTGTATAGTAAATTATTCAAAAAATAATTTTTTACTGTCGCAAATTATAATTACGCCAGGGGTGGCCTTTTCTATAGTAAATTATTCAAAAATTAATTTTTTTACTGTCGCAAATTTTAATTACGCCAGGGATTGCCTTTTCTATAGTAAATTATTCAAAAAATAATTTTTTACTGTTGCAAATTTTAATTACGCCAGGGATTGCCTTTTCTATAGTAAATTTTGCAAAAAATAATTGTTTAGTGTCGCAAATTTTAATTACGCCAGGGATTGCCTTTTGTATAGTAAATTATTCAAAAAATAATTGTTTAGTGTCGCAAATTTTAATTACGCCAGGGATTGCCTTTTCTATAGTAAATTTTGCAAAAATTAATTTTTTACTGTCGCAAATTTTAATTACGCCAGGGATTGCCTTTTCTATATAAATTATTCAAAAAATAATTTTTTACTGTCGCAAATTTTAATTACGCCAGGGATTGCCTTTTCTATAGTAAATTATTCAAAAATTCATTTTTTACTGTCGCAAATTTTAATTACGCCAGGGATTGCCTTTTCTATAGTAAATTATTCAAAAATTCATTTTTTACTGTCTCAAATTTTAATTACGCCAGGGATTGCCTTTTGTATAGTAAATTATTCAAAAAATAATTGTTTAGTGTCGCAAATTTTAATTACGCCAGGGATTGCCTTTTCTATAGTAAATTTTGCAAAAAATAATTTTATACTGTCGCAAATTTTAATTACGCCAGGGATTGCCTTTTCTATAGTAAATTTTGCAAAAATTAATTTTATACTGTCGCAAATTTTAATTACGCCAGGGATTGCCTTTTCTATAGTAAATTATTCAAAAAATAATTTTTTACTGTTGCAAATTTTAAATACGCCAGGGATTGCCTTTTGTATAGTGAATTTTGCAAAAATAATTGTTTAGTGTCGCAAATTTTAATTACGCCAGGGATTGCCTTTTCTATAGCAAATTATTCAAAAATTCATTTTTTACTCTCGCAAATTTTAAATACGCCAGGGATTGCCTTTTCTATAGTAAATTATTCAAAAAATAATTTTTTACTGTCGCAAATTATAATTTCGCCAGGGATTGCCTTTTCTATAGTAAATTTTGCAAAAATTAATTTTTTACTGTCGCAAATTATAACTACGCCAGGGATTGCCTTTTCTATAGTAAATTATTCAAAAAATAATTTTTTACTGTCGCAAATTATAATTACGCCAGGGATTGCCTTTTCTATAGTAAATTATTCAAAAAATAATTTTTTACTCTCGCAAATTATAATTACGCCAGGGATTGCCTTTTCTATAGTAAATTATCCAAAAAATAATTTTTGACTGTCGCAAATTACAATTACGCCAGGGATTGCCTTTTCTATAGTAAATTATTCAAAAAATAATTTTATACTGTCGCAAATTTTAATTACGCCAAGGATTGCCTTTTCTATAGTAAATTTTGCAAAAATAAATTTTATACTGTCGCAAATTTTAATTACGCCAGGGATTGCCTTTTCTATAGTAAATTATTCAAAAAATAATTTTTTACTGTTGCAAATTTTAAATACTCCAGGGATTGCCTTTTGTATAGTAAATTTTGCAAAAAATAATTGTTTAGTGTCGCTAATCTTAATTACGCCAGGGATTGCCTTTTCTATAGTAAATTATTCAAAAATTCATTTTTTACTGTCGCAAATTTTAATTACGCCAGGGATTGCCTTTTGTATAGTAAATTATTCAAAAAATAATTTTTTACTGTCGCAAATTATAATTACGCCAGGGATGGCCTTTTCTATAGTAAATTATTCAAAAATTAATTTTTACTGTCGCAAATTTTAATTACGCCAGGGATTGCCTTTTCTATAGTAAATTATTCAAAAAATAATTTTTTACTGTTGCAAATTTTAATTACGCCAGGGATTGCCTTTTCTATAGTAAATTTTGCAAAAAATAATTGTTTAGTGTCGCAAATTTTAATTACGCCAGGGATTGCCTTTTGTATAGTAAATTATTCAAAAAATAATTGTTTAGCGTCGCAAATTTTAATTACGCCAGGGATTGCCTTTTCTATAGTAAATTTTGCAAAAATTAATTTTTTACTGTCGCAAATTTTAATTACGCCAGGGATTGCCTTTTCTATATAAATTATTCAAAAAATAATTTTTTACTGTCGCAAATTTTAATTACACCAGGGATTGCCTTTTCTATAGTAAATTATTCAAAAATTCATTTTTTACTGTCGCAAATTTTAATTACGCCAGGGATTGCCTTTTCTATAGTAAATTATTCAAAAATTCATTTTTTACTGTCTCAAATTTTAATTACGCCAGGGATAGCCTTTTGTATAGTAAATTATTCAAAAAATTATTGTTTAGTGTCGCAAACTTTAATTACGCCCAGGGATTGCCTTTTCTATAGTAAATTTTTGCAAAAAATTATTTTATACTGTCGCAAATTTTAATTACGCCAGGGATTGCCTTTTCTATAGTAAATTTTGCAAAATTAATTTTATACTGTCGCAAATTTTAATTACGCCAGGGATTGCTTTTTCTATAGTAAATTATTCAAAAAATAATTTTTTACTGTTGCAAATTTTAAATACGCCAGGGATTGCCTTTTGTATAGTAAATTTTGCAAAAAATAATTGTTTAGTGTCGCAAATTTTAATTACGCCAGGGATTGCCTTTTCTATAGTAAATTATTCAAAAATACATTTTTTACTCTCGCAAATTTTAATTACGCCAGGGATTGCCTTTTCTATAGTAAATTATTCAAAAAATAATTTTTTACTGTCGCAAATTATAATTACGCCAGGGATTGCCTTTTCTATAGTAAATTCTTCAAAAATTCATTTTTTACTGTCGCAAATTTTAATTACGCCAGGGATTGCCTTTCTATAGTAAATTATTCAAAAATTCATTTTTTACTGTCTCAAATTTTAATTACGCCAGGGATTGCCTTTTGTATAGTAAATTATTCAAAAAATAATTGTTTAGTGTCGCAAACTTTAATAACGCCAGGGATTGCCTTTTCTATAGTAAATTTTGCAAAAATTATTTTATACTGTCGCAAATTTTAATTACGCCAGGGATTGCCTTTTCTATAGTAAATTTTGCAAAAAATAATTGTTTAGTGTCGCAAATTTTAATTACGCCAGGGATTGCCTTTTCTATAGTAAATTTTGCAAAAATTAATTTTATACTGTCGCAAATTTTAATTACGCCAGGGATTGCCTTTTCTATAGTAAATTATTCAAAAAATAATTTTTTACTGTTGCAAATTTTAAATACGCCAGGGATTGCCTTTTGTATAGTAAATTTTGCAAAAAATAATTGTTTAGTGTCGCAAATTTTAATTACGCCAGGGATTGCCTTTTCTATAGTAAATTATTCAAAAACACATTTTTTACTCTCGCAAATTTTAATTACGCCAGGGATTGCCTTTTCTATAGTAAATTATTCAAAAAATAATTTTTTACTGTCGCAAATTATAATTACGCCAGGGATTGCCTTTTCTATAGTAAATTATTCAAAAAATAATTGTTTATTGTCACAAATTTTAATTACCCCAGGGATTGCCTTTTCTATAGTAAATTATTCAAAAATTCATTTTTTACCGTCGCAAATTTTAATTACGCCAGGGATTGCCTTTTCTATAGTAAACTATTCAAAAATTCATTTTTTACTGTCTCAAATTTTAATTACGCCAGGGATTGCCTTTTGTATAGTAAATTTTGCAAAAAATAATTTTATACTGTTGCAAATTTTAATTACGCCAGGGATTACCTTTTCTATAGTAAATTATTCAAAAAATAATTTTATTTTGTTGCAAATTTTAATTACGCCAGGGATTGCCTTTTCTATAGTAAATTATTCAAAAATTAATTTTTTAACTGTCGCAAATTTTAATTACGCCAGGGATTGCCTTTTCTATAGTAAATTATTCAAAAAATAGTTTTTTACTGTTGCAAATTTTAATTACGCCAGGGATTGCCTTTTCTATAGTAAATTTTGCAAAAAATAATTGTTTAGTGTCGCAAATTTTAATTACGCCAAGGATTGCCTTTTCTATAGTAAATTATTCAAAAATTAATTTTTTACTGTCGCAAATTATAATTACGCCAGGGATTGCCTTTTCTATAGTAAATTTTGCAAAAAATAATTTTTTACTGTTGCAAATTTTAAATACGCCAGGGATTGCCTTTTCTATAGTAAATTATTCAAAAAATAATTTTTTACTGTCGCAAATTATAATTACGCCAGGGATTGCCTTTTCTATAGTAAATTATTCAAAAAATAATTGTTTGGTGTCGCAAATTTTAATTACGCCAGGGATTGCCTTTTGTATAGTAAATTATTCAAAAAATAATTGTTTAGTGTCGCAAATTTTAATTACGCCAGGGATTGCCTTTTCTATAGTAAATTTTGCAAAAATTAATTGTTTAGTGTCGCAAATTTTAATTACGCCAGGGATTGCCTTTTCTATAGTAAATTATTCAAAAAATAATTTTTTACTGTTGCAAATTTTAAATACGCCAGGGATTGACTTTTCTATAGTAAATTATTCAAAAATTCATTTTTTACTGTCTCAAATTTTAATTACGCCAGGGATTGCCTTTTCTATAGTAAATTATTCAAAAATTAATTTTTTACTGTTGCAAATTTTAAATACGCCAGGGATTGCCTTTTCTATAGTAAATTATTCAAAAATTCATTTTTTACTGTCTCAAATTTTAATTACGCCAGGGATTGCCTTTTCTATAGTAAATTATTCAAAAAATAATTTTTTACTGTCGCAAATTTTAATTACGCCAGGGATTGCCTTTTCTATAGTAAATGTTGCAAAAATTAATTTTTTACTGTCGCAAATTATAATTACGCCAGGGATTGCCTTTTCTATAGTAAATTTTGCAAAAAATAATTGTTTAGTGTCGCAAATTTTAATTACGCCAGGGATTGCCTTTTGTATAGTAAATTATTCAAAAAATAATTGTTTAGCGTCGCAAATTTTAATTACGCCAGGGATTGCCTTTTCTATAGTAAATTTTGCAAAAATTAATTTTTTACTGTCGCAAATTTTAATTACGCCAGGGATTGCCTTTTCTATATAAATTATTCAAAAAATAATTTTTTACTGTCGCAAATTTTAATTACACCAGGGATTGCCTTTTCTATAGTAAATTATTCAAAAATTCATTTTTTACTGTCGCAAATTTTAATTACGCCAGGGATTGCCTTTTCTATAGTAAATTATTCAAAAATTCATTTTTTACTGTCTCAAATTTTAATTACGCCAGGGATAGCCTTTTGTATAGTAAATTATTCAAAAAATTATTGTTTAGTGTCGCAAACTTTAATTACGCCAGGGATTGCCTTTTCTATAGTAAATTTTGCAAAAAATTATTTTATACTGTCGCAAATTTTAATTACGCCAGGGATTGCCTTTTCTATAGTAAATTTTGCAAAAATTAATTTTATACTGTCGCAAATTTTAATTACGCCAGGGATTGCTTTTTCTATAGTAAATTATTCAAAAAATAATTTTTTACTGTTGCAAATTTTAAATACGCCAGGGATTGCCTTTTGTATAGTAAATTTTGCAAAAAATAATTGTTTAGTGTCGCAAATTTTAATTACGCCAGGGATTGCCTTTTCTATAGTAAATTATTCAAAAATACATTTTTTTACTCTCGCAAATTTTAATTACGCCAGGGATTGCCTTTTCTATAGTAAATTATTCAAAAAATAATTTTTTACTGTCGCAAATTATAATTACGCCAGGGATTGCCTTTTCTATAGTAAATTCTTCAAAAATTCATTTTTTACTGTCGCAAATTTTAATTACGCCAGGGATTGCCTTTTCTATAGTAAATTATTCAAAAATTCATTTTTTACTGTCTCAAATTTTAATTACGCCAGGGATTGCCTTTTGTATAGTAAATTATTCAAAAAATAATTGTTTAGTGTCGCAAACTTTAATAACGCCAGGGATTGCCTTTTCTATAGTAAATTTTGCAAAAAATTATTTTATACTGTCGCAAATTTTAATTACGCCAGGGATTGCCTTTTCTATAGTAAATTTTGCAAAAAATAATTGTTTAGTGTCGCAAATTTTAATTACGCCAGGGATTGCCTTTTCTATAGTAAATTTTGCAAAAATTAATTTTATACTGTCGCAAATTTTAATTACGCCAGGGATTGCCTTTTCTATAGTAAATTATTCAAAAAATAATTTTTTACTGTTGCAAATTTTAAATACGCCAGGGATTGCCTTTTGTATAGTAAATTTTGCAAAAAATAATTGTTTAGTGTCGCAAATTTTAATTACGCCAGGGATTGCCTTTTCTATAGTAAATTATTCAAAAACACATTTTTTACTCTCGCAAATTTTAATTACGCCAGGGATTGCCTTTTCTATAGTAAATTATTCAAAAAATAATTTTTTACTGTCGCAAATTATAATTACGCCAGGGATTGCCTTTTCTATAGTAAATTATTCAAAAAATAATTGTTTATTGTCACAAATTTTAATTACCCCAGGGATTGCCTTTTCTATAGTAAATTATTCAAAAATTCATTTTTTACCGTCGCAAATTTTAATTACTCCAGGGATTGCCTTTTCTATAGTAAACTATTCAAAAATTCATTTTTTACTGTCTCAAATTTTAATTACGCCAGGGATTGCCTTTTGTATAGTAAATTTTGCAAAAAATAATTTTATACTGTTGCAAATTTTAATTACGCCAGGGATTGCCTTTTCTATAGTAAATTATTCAAAAAATAATTTTATTTTGTTGCAAATTTTAATTACGCCAGGGATTGCCTTTTCTATAGTAAATTATTCAAAAATTAATTTTTTAACTGTCGCAAATTTTAATTACGCCAGGGATTGCCTTTTCTATAGTAAATTATTCAAAAAATAGTTTTTTACTGTTGCAAATTTTAATTACGCCAGGGATTGCCTTTTCTATAGTAAATTTTGCAAAAAATAATTGTTTAGTGTCGCAAATTTTAATTACGCCAAGGATTGCCTTTTCTATAGTAAATTATTCAAAAATTAATTTTTTACTGTCGCAAATTATAATTACGCCAGGGATTGCCTTTTCTATAGTAAATTTTGCAAAAAATAATTTTTTACTGTTGCAAATTTTAAATACGCCAGGGATTGCCTTTCTATAGTAAATTATTCAAAAAATAATTTTTTACTGTCGCAAATTATAATTACGCCAGGGATTGCCTTTTCTATAGTAAATTATTCAAAAAATAATTGTTTGGTGTCGCAAATTTTAATTACGCCAGGGATTGCCTTTTGTATAGTAAATTATTCAAAAAATAATTGTTTAGTGTCGCAAATTTTAATTACGCCAGGGATTGCCTTTTCTATAGTAAATTTTGCAAAAATTAATTGTTTAGTGTCGCAAATTTTAATTACGCCAGGGATTGCCTTTTCTATAGTAAATTATTCAAAAAATAATTTTTTACTGTTGCAAATTTTAAATACGCCAGGGATTGCCTTTTCTATAGTAAATTATTCAAAAATTCATTTTTTACTGTCTCAAATTTTAATTACGCCAGGGATTGCCTTTTCTATAGTAAATTATTCAAAAATTATTTTTTTACTGTTGCAAATTTTAAATACGCCAGGGATTGCCTTTTCTATAGTAAATTATTCAAAAATTCATTTTTTACTGTCTCAAATTTTAATTACGCCAGGGATTGCCTTTTCTATAGTAAATTATTCAAAAAATAATTTTTTACTGTCGCAAATTTTAATTACGCCAGGGATTGCCTTTTCTATAGTAAATGTTGCAAAAATTAATTTTTTACTGTCGCAAATTATAATTACGCCAGGGATTGCCTTTTCTATAGTAAATTATTCAAAAATTCATTTTTTACTGTCTCAAATTTTAATTACGCCAGGGATTGCCTTTTCTATAGTAAATTATTCAAAAATTCATTTTTTACTGTCTCAAATTTTAATTACGCCAGGGATTGCCTTTTCTATAGTAAATTATTCAAAAAATCATTTTTTACTGTCACAAATTTTAATTACGCCAGGGATTGCCTTTTCTATAGTAAATTTTGCAAAAAATAATTGTTTAGTGTCGCAAATTTTAATTACGCCAGGGATTGCCTTTTCTATAGTAAATTATTCAAAAATTCATTTTTTACTGTCTCAAATTTTAATTACGCCAGGGATTGCCTTTTCTATAGTAAATTTTGCAAAAAATAATTTTTTACTGTTGCAAATTATAATTACGCCAGGGATTGCATTTTCTATAGTAAATTTTGCAAAAATTAATTGTTTAGTGTCGCAAATTTTAATTACGCCAGGGATTGCCTTTTCTATAGTAAATTATTCAAAAAATAATTTTTTACTGTTGCAAATTTTAATTACGCCAGGGATTGCATTTTCTATAGTAAATTTTGCAAAAAATAATTGTTTAGTGTCGCAAATTTTAATTACGCCAGGGATTGCCTTTTGTATAGTAAATTATTCAAAAAATAATTGTTTAGTGTCGCAAATTTTAATTACGCCAGGGATTGCCTTTTCTATAGTAAATTTTGCAAAAATTAATTGTTTAGTGTCGCAAATTTTAATTACGCCAGGGATTGCCTTTTCTATAGTAAATTATTCAAAAAATAATTGTTTAGTGTCGCAAATTTTAATTACGCCAGGGATTGCCTTTTCTATAGTAAATTTTGCAAAAATTAATTGTTTAGTGTCGCAAATTTTAATTACGCCAGGGATTGCCTTTTCTATAGTAAATGTTGCAAAAAATTAATTTTTTACTGTCGCAAATTATAATTACGCCAGGGATTGCCTTTTCTATAGTAAATGCTGCAAAAATTAATTTTTTACTGTCGCAAATTATAATTACGCCAGGGATTGCCTTTTCTATAGTAAATGTTGCAAAAATTAATTTTTTTCTGTCACAAATTTTAATTACGCCAGGGATTGCCTTTTGTATAGTGAATTTTGCAAAAAATAATTTTTTGCTGTCGCAAATTATAATTACGCCAGGGATTGCCTTTTGTATAGTAAATTATTCAAAAATTCATTTTTTACTGTCTCAAATTTTAATTACGCCAGGGATTGCCTTTTGTATAGTAAATTTTGCAAAAAATAATTTTTTGCTGTCGCAAATTATAATTACGCCAGGGATTGCCTTTTGTATAGTAAATTATTCAAAAATTCATTTTTTACTGTCTCAAATTTTAATTACGCCAGGGATTGCCTTTTCTATAGTAAATTTAGCAAAAAATATTTGTTTAGTGTCGCAAATTTTAATTACGCCAGGGATTGCCTTTTCTATAGTAAATTTTGCAAAAAATAATTGTTTAGTGTCGCAAATTTTAATTACGCCAGGGATTGCCTTTTCTATAGTAAATGTTTCAAAAATTAATTTTTTACTGTCGCAAATTATAATTACGCCAGGGATTGCCTTTTCTATAGTAAATGTTGCAAAAATTAATTTTTTTCTGTCACAAATTTTAATTACGCCAGGGATTGCCTTTTCTATAGTAAATTATTCAAAAATTAATTTTATACTGTTTCAAATTTTATTTACGCCAGGGATTGCCTTTTCTATAGTATATTATTCAAAAATTCATTTTTTACTGTCGCAAATATTAATTACGCCAGGGATTGCCTTTTGTATAGTAAATTCTGCAAAAAATAATTTTTTACTGTCGCAAATTTTAATTACGCCAGGGATTGCCTTTTCTATAGTAAATTATTCAAAAATTCATTTTTTACTGTCGCAAATTTTAATTACGCCAGGGATTGCCTTTTCTATAGTAAATTATTCAAAAATTCATTTTTTACTGTCTCAAATTTTAATTACGCCAGGGATTGCCTTTTGTATAGTAAATTTTGCAAAAAATAATTGTTTAGTGTCGCAAATTTTAATTACGCCAGGGATTGCCTTTTCTATAGTAAATTATTCAAAAATTCATTTTTTACTGTCTCAAATTTTAATTACGCCAGGGATTGCCTTTTCTATAGTAAATTATTCAAAAATTCATTTTTTACTGTCTCAAATTTTAATTACGCCAGGGATTGCCTTTTCTATAGTAAATTTTGCAAAAAATAATTGTTTAGTGTCGCAAATTTTAATTACGCCAGGGATTGCCTTTTGTATAGTAAATTATTCAAAAAATAATTGTTTAGTGTCGCAAATTTTAATTACGGCAGGGATTGCCTTTTCTATAGTAAATTATTCGAAAATTCATTTTTTACTGTCTCAAATTATAATTACGCCAGGGATTGCCTTTTCTATAGTAAATTATTCAAAAAATAATTTTTTACTGTCGCAAATTATAATTACGCCAGGGATTGCCTTTTCTATAGTAAATTTTGCAAAAATTAATTTTTTACTGTCGCAAATTATAATTACGCCAGGGATTGCCTTTTCTATAGTAAACTATTCAAAAAATAATTTTTTACTGTCGCAAATTTTAATTACGCCAGGGTTTGCCTTTTCTATAGTAAATTATTAAAAAAATAATTTTTTACTGTCGCAAATTATAATTAAGCCAGGGATTGCCTTTTCTATAGTATATTATTCAAAAAATAATTTTTTACTGTCGCAAATTATAATTACGCCAGGGATTGCCTTTTCTATAGTAAATTATTCAAAAAATAATTTTTTACTGTCGCAAATTATAATTACGCCAGGGATTGCCTTTTCTATAGTAAATTATTCAAAAAATAATTTTATACTGTCGCAAATTTTAATTACGCCAGGGATTGCCTTTTCTATAGTAAATTTTGCAAAAATTAATTTTACACTGTCGCAAATTTTAATTACGCTAGGGATTGCCTTTTCTATAGTAAATTATTCAAAAAATAATTTTTTACTGTTGCAAATTTTAAATACGCCAGGGATTGCCTTTTGTATAGTAAATTTTGCAAAAAATAATTGTTTAGTGTCGCAAATTTTAATTACGCCAGGGATTGCCTTTTCTATAGTAAATTATTCAAAAATTCATTTTTTACTGTCGCAAATTTTAATTACGCCAGGGATTGCCTTTTCTATAGTAAATTATTCAAAAAATAATTTTTTACTGTCGCAAATTATAATTACGCCAGGGATTGCCTTTTCTATAGTAAATTATTCAAAAAATAATTGTTTAGTGTCACAAATTTTAATTACGCCAGGGATTGCCTTTTCTATAGTAAATTATTCAAAAATTCATTTTTTACTGTCGCAAATTTTAATTACGCCAGGGATTGCCTTTTCTATAGTAAATTATTCAAAAATTCATCTTTTACTGTCTCAAATTTTAATTACGCCAGGGATTGCCTTTTGTATAGTAAATTTTGCAAAAAATAATTGTTTAGTGTCGCAAATTTTAATTACGAAAGGGATTGCCTTTTCTATAGTAAATTATTCAAAAAATAATTTTTTACTGTCGCAAATTATAATTACGCCAGGGATTGCCTTTTCTATAGTAAATTATTCAAAAATTCATTTTTTACTGTCGCAAATTTTAATTACGCCAGGGATTGCCTTTTCTATAGTAAATTATTCAAAAATTCATTTTTTACTGTCTCAAATTTTAATTACGCCAGGGATTGCCTTTTGTATAGTAAATTTTGCAAAAAATAATTTTTTGCTGTCGCAAATTATAATTACGCCAGGGATTGCCTTTTCTATAGTAAATTATTCAAAAAATTATTTTTTATTGTTGCAAATTTTAAATACGCCAGGGATTGCCTTTTTTATAGTAAATTTTGCAAAAAATAATTGTTTAGTGTCGCAAATTTTAATTACGCCAGGGATTGCCTTTTCTATAGTAAATTATTCAAAAATTCATTTTTTACTGTCGCAAATTATAATTACGCCAGGGATTGCCTTTTCTATAGTAAATTTTGCAAAAAATAATTTTTTACTGTCGCAAATTATAACTACGCCAGGGATTGCCTTTTCTATAGTAAATTTTGCAAAAAATAATTGTTTAGTGTCGCGAATTTTAATTACGCCAGGGATTGCCTTTTCTATAGTAAATTTTGCAAAAAATAATTGTTTAGTGTCGCAAATTTTAATTACGCCAGGGATTGCCTTTTCTATAGTAAATTATTCAAAAAATAATTTTTTACTGTCGCAAATTTTAATTACGCCAGGGATTGCCTTTTCTATAGTAAATGTTGCAAAAATTAATTTTTTACTGTCGCAAATTATAATTACGCCAGGGATTGCCTTTTCTATAGTAAATGTTTCAAAAATTAATTTTTTACTGTCGCAAATTATAATTACGCCAGGGATTGCCTTTTCTATAGTAAATGTTGCAAAAATTAATTTTTTTCTGTCACAAATTTTAATTACGCCAGGGATTGCCTTTTCTATAGTAAATTTAGCAAAAAATAATTGTTTAGTGTCGCAAATTTTAATTACGCCAGGGATTGCCTTTTCTATAGTAAATTTTGCAAAAAATAATTGTTTAGTGTCGCAAATTTTAATTACGCCAGGGATTGCCTTTTCTATAGTAAATGTTTCAAAAATTAATTTTTTTACTGTCGCAAATTATAATTACGCCAGGGATTGCCTTTTGTATAGTAAATGTTGCAAAAATTAATTTTTTTCTGTCACAAATTTTAATTACGCCAGGGATTGCCTTTTCTATAGTAAATTATTCAAAAATTAATTTTATACTGTTTCAAATTTTATTTACGCCAGGGATTGCCTTTTCTATAGTAAATTATTCAAAAATTCATTTTTTACTGTCGCAAATATTAATTACGCCAGGGATTGCCTTTTGTATAGTAAATTTTGCAAAAAATAATTTTTTACTGTCGCAAATTTTAATTACGCCAGGGATTGCGTTTTCTATAGTAAATTATTCAAAAATTCATTTTTTACTGTCGCAAATTTTAATTACGCCAGGAATTGCCTTTTCTATAGTAAATTATTCAAAAATGCATTTTTTACTGTCTCAAATTTTAATTACGCCAGGGATTGCCTTTTGTATAGTAAATTTTGCAAAAAATAATTGTTTAGTGTCGCAAATTTTAATTACGCCAGGGATTGCCTTTTCTATAGTAAATTATTCAAAAATTCATTTTTTACTGTCTCAAATTTTAATTACACCAGGGATTGCCTTTTCTATAGTAAATTATTCAAAAATTCATTTTTTACTGTCTCAAATTTTAATTACGCCAGGGATTGCCTTTTCTATAGTAAATTTTGCAAAAAATAATTGTTTAGTGTCGCAAATTTTAATTACGCCAGGGATTGCCTTTTGTATAGTAAATTATTCAAAAAATAATTGTTTAGTGTCGCAAATTTTAATTACGGCAGGGATTGCCTTTTCTATAGTAAATTATTCGAAAATTCATTTTTTACTGTCTCAAATTATAATTACGCCAGGGATTGCCTTTTCTATAGTAAATTATTCAAAAAATAATTTTTTACTGTCGCAAATTATAATTACGCCAGGGATTGCCTTTTCTATAGTAAATTTTGCAAAAATTAATTTTTTACTGTCGCAAATTATAATTACGCCAGGGATTGCCTTTTCTATAGTAAACTATTCAAAAAATAATTTTTTACTGTCGCAAATTTTAATTACGCCAGGGTTTGCCTTTTCTATAGTAAATTATTCAAAAAATAATTTTTTACTGTCGCAAATTATAATTAAGCCAGGGATTGCCTTTTCTATAGTAAATTATTCAAAAAATAATTTTTTACTGTCGCAAATTATAATTACGCCAGGGATTGCCTTTTCTATAGTAAATTATTCAAAAAATAATTTTTTACTGTCGCAAATTATAATTACGCCAGGGATTGCCTTTTCTATAGTAAATTATTCAAAAAATAATTTTATACTGTCCCAAATTTTAATTACGCCAGGGATTGCCTTTTCTATAGTAAATTTTGCAAAAATTAATTTTACACTGTCGCAAATTTTAATTACGCTAGGGATTGCCTTTTCTATAGTAAATTATTCAAAAAATAATTTTTTACTGTTGCAAATTTTAAATACGCCAGGGATTGCCTTTTGTATAGTAAATTTTGCAAAAAATAATTGTTTAGTGTCGCAAATTTTAATTACGCCAGGGATTGCCTTTTCTATAGTAAAATATTCAAAAATTCATTTTTTACTGTCGCAAATTTTAATTACGCCAGGGATTGCCTTTTCTATAGTAAATTATTCAAAAAATAATTTTTTACTATCGCAAATTATAATTACGCCAGGGATTGCCTTTTCTATAGTAAATTATTCAAAAAATAATTGTTTAGTGTCACAAATTTTAATTACGCCAGGGATTGCCTTTTCTATAGTAAATTATTCAAAGATTCATTTTTTACTGTCGCAAATTTTAATTACGCCAGGGATTGCCTTTTCTATAGTAAATTATTCAAAAATTCATTTTTTACTGTCTCAAATTTTAATTACGCCAGGGATTGCCTTTTGTATAGTAAATTTTGCAAAAAATAATTGTTTAGTGTCGCAAATTTTAATTACGCCAGGGATTGCCTTTTCTATAGTAAATTATTCAAAAAATAATTTTTTACTGTCGCAAATTATAATTACGCCAGGGATTGCCTTTTCTATAGTAAATTATTCAAAAATTCATTTTTTACTGTCGCAAATTTTAATTACGCCAGGGATTGCCTTTTCTATAGTAAATTATTCAAAAAATAATTTTTTACTGTTGCAAATTTTAAATACGCCAGGGATTGCCTTTTGTATAGTAAATTTTGCAAAAAATAATTGTTTAGTGTCGCAAATTTTAATTACGCCAGGGATTGCCTTTTCTATAGTAAATTATTCAAAAATTAATTTTTTACTGTCGCAAATTTTAATTACGCCAGGGATTGCCTTTTCTATAGTAAATTATTCAAAAAATAATTTTTTACTGTCGCAAATTATAATTACGCCAGGGATTGCCTTTTCTATAGTAAATTATTCAAAAAATAATTGTTTAGTGTCACAAATTTTAATTACGCCAGGGATTGCCTTTTCTATAGTAAATTATTCAAAAATTCATTTTTTACTGTCGCAAATTTTAATTACGCCAGGGATTGCCTTTTCTATAGTAAATTATTCAAAAATTCATTTTTTACTGTCTCAAATTTTAATTACGCCAGGGATTGCCTTTTGTATAGTAAATTTTGCAAAAAATAATTTTATACTGTTGCAAATTTTAATTACGCCAGGGATTGCCTTTTCTATTGTAAATTATTCAAAAAATAATTTTATACTGTTGCAAATTTTAATTACGCCAGGGATTGCCTTTTCTATAGTAAATTATTCAAAAATTAATTTTTTACTGTCGCAAATTTTAATTACGCCAGGGATTGCCTTTTTTATAGTAAATTATTCAAAAAATAATTTTTTACTGTTGCAAATTTTAATTACGCCAGGGATTGCCTTTTCTATAGTAAATTTTGCAAAAAATAATTGTTTAGTGTCTCAAATTTTAATTACGCCAGGGATTGCCTTTTCTATAGTAAATTATTCAAAAAATAATTTTTTACTGTCGCAAATTATAATTACGCCAGGTATTGCCTTTTCTATAGTAAATTATTCAAAAAATAATTGTTTAGTGTCGCAAATTTTAATTACGCCAGGGATTGCCTTTTGTATAGTGAATTATTCAAAAAATAAATGTTTAGTGTCGCCAATTTTAATTACGCCAGGGATTGCCTTTTCTATAGTAAATTTTTCAAAAATTAATTGTTTAGTGTCGCAAATTTTAATTACGCCAGGGATTGCCTTTTCTATAGTAAATTATTCAAAAAATAATTTTTTACTGTTGCAAATTTTAAATACGCCAGGGATTGCCTTTTCTATAGTAAATTATTCAAAAATTCATTTTTTACTGTCTCAAATTTTAATTACGCCAGGGATTGCCTTTTCTATGGTAAATTATTCAAAAATTAATTTTTTACTGTTGCAAATTTTAAATACGCCAGGGATTGCCTTTTCTATAGTAAATTATTCAAAAATTCATTTTTTACTGTCTCAAATTTTAATTACGCCAGGGATTGCCTTTTCTATAGTAAATTATTCAAAAAATAATTTTTTACAGTCGCAAATTTTAATTACGCCAGGGATTGCCTTTTCTATAGTAAATGTTGCAAAAATTAATTTTTTACTGTCGCAAATTATAATTACGCCAGGGATTGCCTTTTCTACAGTAAATTATTCAAAAAATAATTTTTTACTGTTGCAAATTTTAAATACGCCAGGGATTGCCTTTTCTATAGTAAATTATTCAAAAATTCATTTTTTACTGTCTCAAATTTTAATTACGCCAGGGATTGCCTTTTCTATAGTAAATTATTCAAAAATTCATTTTTTACTGTCGCAAATTTTAATTACGCCAGGGATTGCCTTTTCTATAGTAAATTTTGCAAAAAATAATTGTTTAGTGTCGCAAATTTTAATTACGCCAGGGATTGCCTTTTCTATAGTAAATTATTCAAAAATTCATTTTTTACTGTCTCAAATTTTAATTACGCCAGGGATTGCCTTTTCTATAGTAAATTTTGCAAAAAATAATTTTTTACTGTTGCAAATTATAATTACGCCAGGGATTGCCTTTTCTATAGTAAATTATTCAAAAAATAATTTTTTACTGTCGCAAATTTTAATTACGCCAGGGATTGCCTTTTCCATAGTAAATTATTCAAAAAATAATTTTTTCCTGTCTCAAATTTTAATTACGCCAGGGATTGCCTTTTCTATAGTAAATTTTACAAAAATTAATTGTTTAGTGTCGCAAATTTTAATTACGCCAGGGATTGCCATTTGTATAGTAAATTATTCAAAAAATAATTGTTTAGTGTAGCAAATTTTAATTACGCCAGGGATTGCCTTTTCTATAGTAAATTTTGCAAAAATTAATTGTTTAGTGTCGCAAATTTTAATTACGCCAGGGATTGCCTTTTCTATAGTAAATGATGCAAAAATTAATTCTTTACTGTCGCAAATTATAATTACGCCAGGGATTGCCTTTTCTATAGTAAATTTTGCAAAAATTAATTGTTTAGTGTCGCAAATTTTAATTACGCCAGGGATTGCCTTTTCTATAGTAAATGTTGCAAAAATTAATTTTTTACTGTCGCAAATTATAATTACGCCAGGGATTGCCTTTTCTATAGTAAATGTTGCAAAAATTAATTTTTTACTGTCGCAAATTATAATTACGCCAGGGATTGCCTTTTCTATAGTAAACTATTCAAAAAATAATTTTTTACTGTCGCAAATTTTAATTACGCCAGGGTTTGCCTTTTCTATAGTAAATTATTCAAAAAATAATTTTTTACTGTCGCAAATTATAATTAAGCCAGGGATTGCCTTTTCTATAGTAAATTATTCAAAAAATAATTTTTTACTGTCGCAAATTATAATTACGCCAGGGATTGCCTTTTCTATAGTAAATTATTCAAAAAATAATTTTTTACTGTCGCAAATTATAATTACGCCAGGGATTGCCTTTTCTATAGTAAATTATTCAAAAAATAATTTTATACTGTCCCAAATTTTAATTACGCCAGGGATTGCCTTTTCTATAGTAAATTTTGCAAAAATTAATTTTACACTGTCGCAAATTTTAATTACGCTAGGGATTGCCTTTTCTATAGTAAATTATTCAAAAAATAATTTTTTACTGTTGCAAATTTTAAATACGCCAGGGATTGCCTTTTGTATAGTAAATTTTGCAAAAAATAATTGTTTAGTGTCGCAAATTTTAATTACGCCAGGGATTGCCTTTTCTATAGTAAAATATTCAAAAATTCATTTTTTACTGTCGCAAATTACGCCAGGGATTGCCTTTTCTATAGTAAATTATTCAAAAAATAATTTTTTACTGTCGCAAATTATAATTACGCCAGGGATTGCCTTTTCTATAGTAAATTATTCAAAAAAGAATTGTTTAGTGTCACAAATTTTAATTACGCCAGGGATTGCCTTTTCTATAGTAAATTATTCAAAGATTCATTTTTTACTGTCGCAAATTTTAATTACGCCAGGGATTGCCTTTTCTATAGTAAATTATTCAAAAATTCATTTTTTACTGTCTCAAATTTTAATTACGCCAGGGATTGCCTTTTGTATAGTAAATTTTGCAAAAAATAATTGTTTAGTGTCGCAAATTTTAATTACGCCAGGGATTGCCTTTTCTATAGTAAATTATTCAAAAAATAATTTTTTACTGTCGCAAATTATAATTACGCCAGGGATTGCCTTTTCTATAGTAAATTATTCAAAAATTCATTTTTTACTGTCGCAAATTTTAATTACGCCAGGGATTGCCTTTTCTATAGTAAATTATTCAAAAAATAATTTTTTACTGTTGCAAATTTTAAATACGCCAGGGATTGCCTTTTGTATAGTAAATTTTGCAAAAAATAATTGTTTAGTGTCGCAAATTTTAATTACGCCAGGGATTGCCTTTTCTATAGTAAATTATTCAAAAATTAATTTTTTACTGTCGCAAATTTTAATTACGCCAGGGATTGCCTTTTCTATAGTAAATTATTCAAAAAATAATTTTTTACTGTCGCAAATTATAATTACGCCAGGGATTGCCTTTTCTATAGTAAATTATTCAAAAAATAATTGTTTAGTGTCACAAATTTTAATTACGCCAGGGATTGCCTTTTCTATAGTAAATTATTCAAAAATTCATTTTTTACTGTCGCAAATTTTAATTACGCCAGGGATTGCCTTTTCTATAGTAAATTATTCAAAAATTCATTTTTTACTGTCTCAAATTTTAATTACGCCAGGGATTGCCTTTTGTATAGTAAATTTTGCAAAAAATAATTTTATACTGTTGCAAATTTTAATTACGCCAGGGATTGCCTTTTCTATTGTAAATTATTCAAAAAATAATTTTATACTGTTGCAAATTTTAATTACGCCAGGGATTGCCTTTTCTATAGTAAATTATTCAAAAATTAATTTTTTACTGTCGCAAATTTTAATTACGCCAGGGATTGCCTTTTTTATAGTAAATTATTCAAAAAATAATTTTTTACTGTTGCAAATTTTAATTACGCCAGGGATTGCCTTTTCTATAGTAAATTTTGCAAAAAATAATTGTTTAGTGTCTCAAATTTTAATTACGCCAGGGATTGCCTTTTCTATAGTAAATTATTCAAAAAATAATTTTTTACTGTCGCAAATTATAATTACGCCAGGGATTGCCTTTTCTATAGTAAATTATTCAAAAAATAATTGTTTAGTGTCGCAAATTTTAATTACGCCAGGGATTGCCTTTTGTATAGTGAATTATTCAAAAAATAAATGTTTAGTGTCGCCAATTTTAATTACGCCAGGGATTGCCTTTTCTATAGTAAATTTTTCAAAAATTAATTGTTTAGTGTCGCAAATTTTAATTACGCCAGGGATTGCCTTTTCTATAGTAAATTATTCAAAAAATAATTTTTTACTGTTGCAAATTTTAAATACGCCAGGGATTGCCTTTTCTATAGTAAATTATTCAAAAATTCATTTTTTACTGTCTCAAATTTTAATTACGCCAGGGATTGCCTTTTCTATGGTAAATTATTCAAAAATTAATTTTTTACTGTTGCAAATTTTAAATACGCCAGGGATTGCCTTTTCTATAGTAAATTATTCAAAAATTCATTTTTTACTGTCTCAAATTTTAATTACGCCAGGGATTGCCTTTTCTATAGTAAATTATTCAAAAAATAATTTTTTACTGTCGCAAATTTTAATTACGCCAGGGATTGCCTTTTCTATAGTAAATGTTGCAAAAATTAATTTTTTACTGTCGCAAATTATAATTACGCCAGGGATTGCCTTTTCTACAGTAAATTATTCAAAAAATAATTTTTTACTGTTGCAAATTTTAAATACGCCGGGGATTGCCTTTTCTATAGTAAATTATTCAAAAATTCATTTTTTACTGTCTCAAATTTTAATTACGCCAGGGATTGCCTTTTCTATAGTAAATTATTCAAAAATTCATTTTTTACTGTCGCAAATTTTAATTACGCCAGGGATTGCCTTTTCTATAGTAAATTTTGCAAAAAATAATTGTTTAGTGTCGCAAATTTTAATTACGCCAGGGATTGCCTTTTCTATAGTAAATTATTCAAAAATTCATTTTTTACTGTCTCAAATTTTAATTACGCCAGGGATTGCCTTTTCTATAGTAAATTTTGCAAAAAATAATTTTTTACTGTTGCAAATTATAATTACGCCAGGGATTGCCTTTTCTATAGTAAATTATTCAAAAAATAATTTTTTTACTGTCGCAAATTTTAATTACGCCAGGGATTGCCTTTTCCATAGTAAATTATTCAAAAAATAATTTTTTCCTGTCTCAAATTTTAATTACGCCAGGGATTGCCTTTTCTATAGTAAATTTTACAAAAATTAATTGTTTAGTGTCGCAAATTTTAATTTCGCCAGGGATTGCCATTTGTATAGTAAATTATTCAAAAAATAATTGTTTAGTGTCGCAAATTTTAATTACGCCAGGGATTGCCTTTTCTATAGTAAATTTTGCAAAAATTAATTGTTTAGTGTCGCAAATTTTAATTACGCCAGGGATTGCCTTTTCTATAGTAAATGTTTGCAAAAATTAATTTTTTACTGTCGCAAATTATCATTACGCCAGGGATTGCCTTTTCTATAGTAAATTTTGCAAAAATTAATTGTTTAGTGTCGCAAATTTTAATTACGCCAGGGATTGCCTTTTCTATAGTAAATGTTGCAAAAATTAATTTTTTACTGTCGCAAATTATAATTACGCCAGGGATTGCCTTTTCTATAGTAAATGTTGCAAAAATTAATTTTTTACTGTCGCAAATTTTAATTACGCCAGGGATTGCCTTTTCTATAGTAAATTATTCAAAAAATAATTGTTTAGTGTCGCAAATTTTAATTACGCCAGGGATTGGCTTTTCTATAGTAAATTTTGAAAAATTAATTGTTTAGTGTCGCAAATTTTAATTACGCCAGGGATTGCCTTTTCTATAGTAAATGTTGCAAAAATTAATTTTTTACTGTCGCAAATTATAATTACGCCAGGGATTGCCTTTTCTATAGTAAATGTTGCAAAAATTAATTTTTTACTGTCGCAAATTATAATTACGCCAGGGATTGCCTTTTCTATAGTAAATGTTGCAAAAATTAATTTTTTTCTGTCACAAATTTTAATTACGCCAGGGATTGCCTTTTGTATAGTAAATTTTGCAAAAAATAATTTTTTACTGTCGCAAATTATAATTACGCCAGGGATTGCCTTTTGTATAGTAAATTATTCAAAAAATAATTTTTTACTGTTGCAAATTTTAATTACGCCAGGGATTGCCTTTTCTATAGTAAATTTTGCAAAAAATAATTGTTTAGTGTCGCAAATTTTAATTACGCCAGGGATTGCCTTTTCTATAGTAAATTATTCAAAAATTCATTTTTTACTGTCGCAAATTATAATTACCCCAGGGATTGCCTTTTCTATAGTAAATTTTGCAAAAAATAATTTTTTACTGTTGCAAATTTTAAATACGCCAGGGATTGCCTTTTCTATAGTAAATTATTCAAAAAATAATTTTTTTACTGTCGCAAATTATAATTACGCCAGGGATTGCCTTTTCTATAGTAAATTATTCAAAAAATAATTGTTTAGTGTCGCAAATTTTAATTACGCCAGGGATTGCCTCTTGTATAGTAAATTATTCAAAAAATAAATGTTTAGTGTCGCCAATTTTAATTACGCCAGGGATTGCCTTTTCTATAGTAAATTTTGCAAAAATTAATTGTTTAGTGTCGCAACTTTTAATTACGCCAGGGATTGCCTTTTCTATAGTAAATTATTCAAAAAATAATTTTTTACTGTTGCAAATTTTAAATACGCCAGGGATTGCCTTTTCTATAGTAAATTATTCAAAAATTCATTTTTTACTGTCTCAAATTTTAATTACGCCAGGGATTGCCTTTTCTATAGTAAATTATTCAAAAAATAATTTTTTACTGTCGCAAATTTTAATTACGCCAGGGATTGCCTTTTCTATAGTAAATGTTGCAAAAATTAATTTTTTTACTGTCGCAAATTATAATTACGCCAGGGATTGCCTTTTCTATAGTAAATTATTCAAAAATTAATTTTTTTTCTGTCACAAATTTTAATTACGCCAGGGATTGCCTTTTCTATAGTAAATTTTGCAAAAATTAATTGTTTAGTGTCGCAAATTTTAATTACGCCAGGGATTGCCTTTTCTATAGTAAATTATTCAAAAAATAATTTTTTACTGTTGCAAATTTTAAATACGCCAGGGATTGCCTTTTCTATAGTAAATTATTCAAAAATTCATTTTTTACTGTCGCAAATTTTAATTACGCCAGGGATTGCCTTTTCTATAGTAAATTATTCAAAAATTCATTTTTTGCTGTCGCAAATTTTAATTACGCCAGGGATTGCCTTTTCGATAGTAAATTATTCAAAAATTCATTTTTTACTGTCTCAAATTTTAATTACGCCAGGGATTGCCTTTTCTATAGTAAATTTTGCAAAAAATAATTTTTTACTGTTGCAAATTATAATTACGCCAGGGATTGCCTTTTCTATAGTAAATTATTCAAAAAATATTTTTTTACTGTCGCAAATTTTAATTACGCCAGGGATTGCCTTTTCCATAGTAAATTATTCAAAAAATAATTTTTTACTGTTGCAAATTTTAATTACGCCAGGGATTGCCTTTTATATAGTAAATTTTGCAAAAAATAATTGTTTAGTGTCGCAAATTTTAATTACGCCAGGGATTGCCTTTTGTATAGTAAATTATTCAAAAAATAATTGTTTAGTGTCGCAAATTTTAATTACGCCAGGGATTGCCTTTTCTATAGTAAATTTTGCAAAAATTAATTGTTTAGTGTCGCAAATTTTAATTACTCCAGGGATTGACTTTTCTATAGTAAATTATTCAAAAAATAATTGTTTAGTGTCGCAAATTTTAATTACGCCAGTGATTGCCTTTTGTATAGTAAATTATTCAAAAAATAATTGTTTAGTGTCGCAAATTTTAATTACGCCAGGGATTGCCTTTTCTATAGTAAATTATTCAAAAAATAATTGTTTAGTGTCGCAAATTTTAATTACGCCAGGGATTGCCTTTTCTATAGTAAATTTTGCAACAATTAATTGTTTAGTGTCGCAAATTTTAATTACGCCAGGGATTGCCTTTTCTATAGTAAATGTTGCAAAAATTAATTTTTTACTGTCGCAAATTGTAATTACGCCAGGGATTGCCTTTTCTATAGTAAATGTTGCAAAAATTAATTTTTTACTGTCGCAAATTATAATTACGCCAGGGATTGCCTTTTCTATAGTAAATGTTGCAAAATTAATTTTTTTCTCTCACAAATTTTAATTACGCCAGGATTGCCTTTTGTATAGTAAATTTTGCAAAAAATAATTTTTTACTGTCGCAAATTATAATTACGCCAGGGATTGCCTTTTGTATAGTAAATTATTCAAAATTCATTTTTACTGTCTCAAATTTTAATTACGCCAGGAATTGCCTTTTCTATAGTAAATTATTCAAAAAAATAATTTTTTTACTGTTGCAAATTTAAATACGCCAGGGATTGCCTTTTGTATAGTAAATTTTGCAAAAAATAATTGTTTAGTGTCGCAAATTTTAATTACGCCAGGGATTGCCCTTTTCTATAGTAAATTATTCAAAAATTCATTTTTAACTGTCTCAAATTATAATTACGCCAGGGATTGCCTTTTCTATAGTAAATTTTGCAAAAAATAATTTTTTACTGTCGCAAATTATAATTACGCCAGGGATTGCCTTTTCTATAGTAAATTTTGCAAAAAATAATTGTTTAGTGTCGCAAATTTTAATTACGCCAGGGATTGCCTTTTCTATAGTAAATTATTCAAAAAATAATTTTTTACTGTTGCAAATTTTAATTACGCCAGGTTTTGCCTTTTGTATAGTAAATTTTGCAAAAAATAATTGTTTAGTGTCGCAAATTTTAATTACGCCAGGGATTGCCTTTTCTATAGTAAATTATTCAAAAAATAATTTTTTACTGTTGCAAATTTTAAATACGCCATAGATTGCCTTTTGTATAGTAAATTTTGCAAAAAATAATTGTTTAGTGTCGCAAATTTTAATTACGCCAGGGATTGCCTTTTCTATAGTAAATTATTCAAAAAATAATTGTTTAGTGTCGCAAATTTTAATTACGCCAGCGATTGCCTTTTCTATAGTAAATTTTGCAAAAATTAATTTTTTACTGTCGCAAATTATAATTACGCCAGGGATTGCCTTTTCTATAGTAAATTATTCAAAAATAATTTTATACTGTCTCAAATTTTAATTACGCCAGGGATTGCCTTTTCTATAGTAAATTATTCAAAAAATAATTTTTTACTGTTGCAATTTTAATTACGCCAGGGATTGCCTTTTCTATAGTAATTATTCAAAAAATAGTTTTTTACTGTCGCAAATTATAATTACGCCAGTGATTGCCTTTTGTATAGTAAATTATTCAAAAAATAATTTTTTACTGTCGCAAATTTTAATTACGCCAGGGATTGCCTTTTCTATAGTAAATTATTCAAAAAATAATTTTTTACTGTCGCGAATTATAATTACGCCAGGGATTGCCTTTTCTATAGTAAATTATTCAAAAAATAATTGTTTAGTGTCGCAAATTTTATTTACGCCAGGGATTGCCTTTTATATAGTAAATTATTCAAAAATTCATTTTTTACTGTCTCAAATTTTAATTACGCCAGGGATTGCCTTTCTATAGTAAATTTTGCAAAAAATAATTTTTTACTGTCGCAAATTATAATTACGCCAGGGATTGCCTTTTGTATAGTAAATTATTCAAAAAATAATTTTTTACTGTCGACAAATTTTAATTAACGCCAGGGATTGCCTTTTCTATAGTAAATTATTCAAAAATTCAGTTTTTTACTGTCGCAAATTATAATTACGCCAGGGATTGCCTTTTCTATAGTAAATTTTGCAAAAAATAATTTTTTACTGTCGCAAATTTTAATTACGCCAGGGATTGCCTTTTTCTATAGTAAATTATTCAAAAAATAATTTTTTACTCTTGCAAATTTTAATTACGCCAGGGATTGCCTTTTCTTTAGTAAATTATTCAAAAATAATTTTATACTGTTGCAAATTTTAAATACGCCAGGGATTGCCTTTTCTATAGTAAATTTTGCAAACAAAAATTTTTTACTGTCGCTAATTTTAATTACGCCAGGGATTGCCTTTTCTATAGTAAATTATTCAAAAAATAATTTTTTACTGTTGCAAATTTTAATTACGCCAGGGATTGCCTTTTCTATAGTAAATTTTGCAAAACATAATTTCTTACTGTCGCAAATTTTTAATTACTCCAGGAATTGCCTTTTCTATAGTAAATTTTGCAAAACATAATTTCTTACTGTCGCAAATTTTAATTACTCCAGGAATTGCCTTTTCTATAGTAAATTATTCAAAAAATAATTTTTACTCTTGCAATTTAATTACGCCAGGGATTGCCTTTTTCTATAGTAAATTATTAAAAAAATAATTGTTTAGTGTCGCAAATTTTAATTACGCCAGGGATTGCCTTTTCTATAGTAAATTTTGCAAAAATTAATTGTTTAGTGTCGCAAATTTTAATTACGCCAGGGATTGCCTTTTCTATAGTAAATGTTGCAAAAATTAATTTTTTACTGTCGCAAATTATAATTACGCCAGGGATTGCCTTTTCTATAGTAAATGTTGCAAAAATTAATTTTTTACTGTCGCAAATTATAATTACGCAAGTAATTGCCTTTTCTATAGTAAATGTTGCAAAAATTAATTTTTTTCTGTCACAAATTTTAATTACGCCAGGGATTGCCTTTTGTATAGTAAATTTTGCAAAAAATAATTTTTTACTGTCGCAAATTATAATTACGCCAGGGATTGCCTTTTGTATAGTAAATTATTCAAAAAATAATTTTTTACTGTTGCTAATTTTAATTACGCCAGGGATTGCCTTTTCTATAGTAAATTTTGCAAAAAATAATTGTTTAGTGTCGCAAATTTTAATTACGCCAGGGATTGCCTTTTCTATAGTAAATTATTCAAAAATTCATTTTTTACTATCGCAAATTATAATTACCCCAGGGATTGCCTTTTCTATAGTAAATTTTGCAAAAAATAATTTTTTACTGTTGCAAATTTTAAATACGCCAGGGATTGGCTTTTCTATAGTAAATTATTCAAAAAATAATTTTTTACTGTCGCAAATTATAATTACGCCAGGGATTGCCTTTTTCTATAGTCAATTATTCAAAAAATAATTGTTTAGAGTCGCAAATTTTAATTACGCCAGGGATTGCCTTTTGTATAGTAAATTATTCAAAAAATAAATGTTTAGTGTCGCCCAATTTTAATTACGCCAGGGATTGCCTTTTCTATAGTAAATTTTGCAAAAATTAATTGTTTAGTGCCGCAAATTTTAATTACGCCAGGGATTGCCTTTTCTATAGTAAATAATTCAAAAAATAATTTTTTACTGTTGCAAATTTTAAATACGCCAGGGATTGCCTTTTCTATAGTAAATTATTCAAAAATTCATTTTTTACTGTCTCAAATTTTAATTATGCCAGGGATT